>CABHPH010131148.1:23725-41847 GCA_902168325.1 Peromyscus nudipes | reverse complement strand
TTTTTTTTTTTTTTTTGGTTTTTCGAGACAGGGGAGACAGGGTTTCTCTGTGTAGCTTTGCGCCTTTCCTGGAGCTCATTTGGTAGCCCAGGCTGGCCTCGAACTCACAGAGATCCGCCTGCCTCTGCCTCCCGAGTGCTGGGATTAAAGGCGTGCGCCACCAACGCCCGGCCGAAACTGGCTTTTTTTTAATGCCATATTAACTTCACTATGTGAATTTTCTTAGAATTTTAAGTTTGTTTGCAATTGAATTTAGTCTATTTTAAATTACTTAAGAGAATTGCACAAAAAAAAATGTTTTTCCTAGAAGCAAAGAGAGATCCAGTGGCTATGAAAATCTATACATAGCATTTCACATGAGGAAGTGGTGGTTCATTGCATCCTCGCCGTCCCGCAGCAGAAAGCCTGCCCACGAGAACCCTGGCAGACGGTGCTTGACTGCTTCCCTCAGACAGCAGGTCTAAATGAAAGCACAGAGCACATTTAAAAGGAGATGAAGGGAGCTTGACTTGGAAGGCCTGTCTGCAGGGTGGTGCCAGCACAGGGAGGTCCTGGGAATAGCTTACTGCCAGGGACAGTCACATGAGGACGTCCATCTGTCCCTGTGATCAGGGGAGCTGGGTTTGTCGAAGGAAGCTTGGTTTGGGTTGTCACACTTACTTTATTGTTCCACCCCAGCTTGCTCTGTCGCCATCTCCCCGGAACCCCGCGGAGCCCATTGCTGTACAGAACAACCAGCAGCTGGCGTTGAAGGTGGAAGGTGTCGTTCAGCATGGGTCTAAACCAGGACTCTTCCGCAGAATTCAGTCTGTGTGTCTGAGTGTCTCTTCCACACTGCAGAGCAAACCTGGCCAAGACTACAAGGTAACTCACATGCGGAAGAACTGTATGTAGCTTACTGGCCCCAGGTGGGGCTCTCCTCTATTCTGGCAGCTTCCCCTCACACAGATCAGGAGGCCATAACAGAAGCATAACTGAGGCCTGGGGAAACTGTTCATCTGTTTTCTCTGCTTGAACCAGTTAGTGGGCAAAGCATTCCAGCAGAGATCAAAACATGAATTCTGTGATTCTTAGTGCAGTCTGGAACCTCTCTGAGGTCCACACAGCAAGAATTATGTGACCATGCACCTCTGATCGAGTTTCCCACCCCACCTAGTCCCATGCATCTCAGAGAGCTCATCTCCCCATGCCTGCTTCCTTTCCTGAAACCTTGTTCATAAGACCCACCTCCTTTGGCACCATCTCGGCTCCACCTCCTCACAGAGGAGTGCTGCCTGCCGTGGCACATAATGTCCAAAGGAACCTCGGGAGTTAGCTGCCTTGAGATGTCATGAGGTAGGTTAAGTGTTCGCCAGCATCAGTCAGGCTATGTGCTATGTGACCACGTGCTTCTGACCAGGTTTCCCACCAACATCAATCAGCAATTGATGTTGCTATCCAAAACTAGGATATTGCATATGTTCACATCAATACCATTGTCTCTTTGCTGAGACATTTCTTTCCAATTTTGTGGTGATTTAATCCACAGTATGTGCCCAGGTTACTCTGGTATATTTGAACTAAGTCAGTGTAACAAGAAATAAGGTGAAGGTTTAAAAGGTGATCTCTAGGCCAGGGAGGATGCTCAGTGAGTAAAGTGCCCACTTGCAATCATGAGGACCTGAATTTGGATCCCCACAACCCATGTGAAAAGCTAACCCTGAGTGGATGCCAAAAATTCACTCGCCAGCCACCCTGGCCAAATCATGAAAACCAAGTTCACTGAGACCCTGCCTCAAAGAATAAAGGTGGAGCATGATTGAGGAAAAACACCCAGCATTGACTTCTGGCCTCCACTAAATGTGCTCACGTGCACATGCGCACACACACACACACACACACACACACACACACACACACACTAGCAAGTATTTGGTGTGTGTGCACACATGTATATGAGCATTTCATCATCATGATTTTAGACTAAAAACAGAGGGAAGGGCTGGCGTGGTCACCATGTCACTTGGTTTTCTTGGAGGACGTCCTCTCATCCAGCACTCTGTCCATTCCCTGAGGCTCAGCCGTCATTCTCCTCCGTCTCTCTTCTGACTGATGACACAGCATGGTGCCCTTAACCTCTCCATAAGAACTTGGGGAATGCCGCGTGAAGGATTGTGTGGACTGTGCTCAGATACCTGCTGTGGTTGAGTAATCTCAGATGCTACTGGAAATCGTAATGAGAATTCATGTACTTATCCTTAGACAGGGCCTGGCTCCTAGAGAACACTGGGTAAGCAGCTCTTGCTGGTATTTAACAATTCCTGTGTTCCAGATTCCCATTGATAGCATGACCAATGAGATGGAGCAGAGGGTTGAGCCGCATAATGACTACTTCAGCACCCAGTTTCTGTTGAACTTCGCTGTCCTTGGAACACACAGCATTACAGTGGAGTCCTCAGTGAGAGACGCCAACGGCATTGTGTGGAAGACTGGCCCCAGAACTACCATGTTTGTCAAATCCCTGGAGGACCCCTATTCCCAGCAGATTCGCCTACAGCAGCAGCAAGCCCAGCAGCCTTTGCAGCCACAGCCGCAGCCACAGCCTCGCAGTGCCTACACCCGGTTCTAAGTGTGCTCCAAACACACTGCACAGCCGTCAAAGTGCAAGAAGAGTCTGTGTCTTCGTGTGCATTAAGTGTAAATGTCACAGTGTGAAATCCATCACTCGCTAATTTCTGTAGTGTGGCATTCTGGAGATTATTTAAGAAATCACCTGGCTCTCAGCTAGAAGATTACATCTTTTCATTTCTTAAACCCAGTCTTCTGCCTCACACTTAGCATTTTAGTTGTATTGTTCTTTCTGATTGGTGAGCTTTTCTTCCAAGAATAGTCACAGATCATTGGTAGATTTGACTGTGTCTCTACCAGAATTATTGTGCTAACTGGCCCAGACCTGGAGTTCTGAGACAGGCAGTGGGAAGTCCTGTCCAGTGTGTGCCAGGTTCATCCAGGGCTGGAGAATGAGTCCTTCAAAAGGGACTGGAAATTCTGTGGCACCTGCCTTCTAGACTGTGCGAGCCTGTGGTCCACAGTTAGCATCCTGCTGCATTGGTGCCACCTTTTGTCTGTCTCCTGTGCTAAAGCAATGCTAGTTTATTGTTTTGGTCTTTAATTGACCCAAAATTTAATTTCTATGTAGCAGCTAGCAGCTATATAGAAAAGTTGGAAATGAATAGTATGTTGTTTTTTTCTGTCATGTGACTGTAATGTAGACTTTTTACATTGTTTGTAGACGTGAAAGTGGCTTGATATAATGTCTTCACCATTGATCCTTCCCTCTGGTTTCTACTGGACGAGTTCCGGACTCTGTACTTGATGTCTAGACAGCAGTCTCCCTGGCTGGGATGCTCAGCTGGGATGCTCAGGAAGCAGAGGTTTATGGTTAGCCACAAAAGCCCTTTTTCTATTTCAGTCCTGGTTGAAAACGATATGACAACATACTTTACCTTTATACCAGGTATGTTGAACTGTCCTTTTGTAAGTGCTTGGTGCTTGGGGACCACAGTTAGTGGACAGCATGACCAGAGCATTGCCAATAGTGGGTGTGCAGTCAGTGGGCGGGCTGCAGTGCAGGGGACTGAGGGCATGAGCCCTGGATTCCCTGTGTCAATAAATCTCTTCATTTCTATACTGACGTTTTACTGTCTTCTTTTCAAAGTCGTACTAATTCATAAGAAGACTTGAGTTGTTTTTAAATGCTGTTTGAGGTTTTTTGTTGGTTTTTTCCTGTCACATTACCTCTGGGGCTGAGAAGTGATTGGCAACTTGGGTTCCCCTGAGGTCACTTTGCTTTATGAGATGTTGCCCCCAAATAGCAAATTCTGCTTACCATAGCATGTGCAGGTCTACAGTTTCCACTCTAAGTGATGTCTCCCAGAGCCACCAAGTTGCACACAGTGCACCGTCTGCACTTGGTCAGCGTCTGGGGAAAACTTCTAGAGCGCCAGGGAAGACGCTATGTGGAGCCCGCTGTCCTTGGCTGGATGTAGAAAGAGCTGAGTCAGTGTTCCACTTCTGACTCTACAGCGAGTTGCTGTGTCTGTCTGCATAGAGTCAGACTTGGGTCTTTACAAAATGACTGAATTAGGCTAGATTTCTCCAGTGGAATTCAGTTATCAGGTGACTAAAAACATTAGGGAAGTGGTGTCTTTAATGAGAGATTCAGCTAAGGGCCAAGAATCTTATTCTACCACAAGCCTGACTTGGTCCTCAGAAAAAGACTTTGTTTTGTTTTGTTTTTGTTTTGGCTGTCCTGGAACTCACTCTATAGACCAGGCTGGCCTCAGACTCAGAGATCCACCTGCCTCTGCCTCCTGAGTGCTGGGTTTAAAGGCATGCACCACCATGCCCAGCCTCAAAACTTCTTTTAATAACATAAAATTTGGGGAGGTCACAAAAGAAATTGATGACTACTAGATTTGTTTTCTTTCTGGAAAATTCTACATGAAACAGTGCCTGAGACCTGAAATTCACTCAGTAATACAGGCTACTTAAAAGTAAAAAGGATAGGCTGGGCATGATGGTGCACACCTTTAATTGTAATATTGGGGGGAGGGGAGCAGAGGCAGGCAGATCTCTGTGAGTTTGAGGCCAGCCTGGTTTACCAGAGTGAATTCCAGGACAGCCAGTGCTACCCAGAGAAGCCCTGTCTGATAGTTGTGGTTATCAACTCTTGGATTTTGTGTACTGGGACCCCATACAGAGTTGGAAAGCAGTTAAAATAAAAGCAGGTCCTGATAGTAGAGAGCGCAAAAGTAATTGAAGCGGACTAGACTCAGTGTCAGGTAGACCCAGGAGTGGGATCATCTGGCTTTATGTTCAGTGGCATGCACTGTGTTTTTATATCACCTGTTACTCAGGGAGAGGGTGTGTCTATAGTTTTAACACTAATGAATGAAAAGAATTAAAAAAGATGAACATGCGAGTTAGGAAGTAAGCGTGTTTCCCAGTTGGCAGTGCAGGCACTGAAGAAGGTCCAGACTCAAAGGGCAGTCCTGCCTATTCTTAGTCGTAAGTATTGTGTAGCCTCGTGACTGACTGTGAGGGCATAGTCTTTGCGCCCACACTGCCACATCCAAACTTGCTTTACCTAAGTTTGTGACCTTAGGAAAGCTAAGTACTCGGTTACTATTGCTGGGATGAAACAGCATGACTGAAAGCAGCGGAGAGGAGAGGGTTGATTGGGCTTACTTATCCCGAATCACAGTGCATTTAGGGAAGTCAAGGCTGTAAAACAGCAGGAGCCTGAAGGTAGGAACTAATGCAGAGGCCCTGGAGGGGTGCTGCTTACTGGCTTGTTCCTCATGGCTTGCTCAGCCTGCTTTCTTAGAGAACCACCAGCCAGGGATGACCTCAGCCACAGTGGGCTGGGCCCTCCCCCTCAATCACTAATTAAGAAATGCCCACAGTCCACACTTGTGAAGATATTTCTCAGTTGAGGTTCTCTCCTCTGATGACTCTAGCTTGTGTCAGGTTGACCTCAAACTAGCCACCATACGTACTGTGGTTCCTGACAGAGACTATTCTGCTTTATGAGTAGATGGGAACATTGAGGGCCCTGCAGTACTGTTACGGGAAAGCACAGGACGTGCCTGCCACATGGCAGGTGCCCTGCTTACCCTCAGCATTATTGCTCGTGTTGTTTCACAGGGTTATGTTTTGTTCTTTTCATTTTTGAGAAGGCTCTCGAGTAGCCCAGGTTGGACTTAAGCTTTCTCTGTGGCTGAGGCTGGCTGTGGATTCTCCCTCCTCACCTATCAAGTGCTGACTTTGCAGACATGTGCTTCCCCTGGCTGGGTCAGTTCTTAAATTTCCTACCAACACACTTCAGGCTACACTGAATAATAAGATAAAATGTTTACCTGGTCAAAGTGGGATTTCTTACCATTGCATGTTATAAACCATTAAAACATTTAAAAGCAAATATACAAAGAAAATTATACGGAGTGGTTTCTGCCGGCCGCCTTAGGTGGCGATGTTGATAGTACATTGGCTTGTTATATTCCAGTGTAAATGAGCTCTCCCTGTGTGACCTGTGGAGCTCAGAATGACCTAGGTGGCGGTGATCTGCAGTTGTAAGTCATGTCACTCTTTGCAGGCCCTGGATTCCATCCTCTGTACAGAATTCCAAAGGGGTTGGGGCTGGGCGGTTCAGTGAAGAGACAGAACCGACATGGTTAGCCAGGGCCCCCAGGAAGGCACTTGATCGTTCTGTGCCGGTATCTGCCAGCAAACTGGAGAATCGGGTGCCTGCCCATTGGTATCTAGAACTCGACCAGCCCGGGGTGATGATGGGAATGTTCTGGATGTGCTGCATCAGCCGCTGGCCACACTAGCTACACAGTCCTTAAGAACAGCTCATGTGAGGGGAACTGAGCGCGCTCTACTTCAGTTCAGTGTGAAAGCCTGCTGTAGCTGCAGACTTGCTCAGGGAGGAAGTGAGACTGAGATGGAGACTCACCCTTGGGATCGAGATGAGTCTGTTGGAACCTTGCACACTGGAGACTTGGGGGCCTCCCCATCATCCAGCAGTTGTGTGCCTTGCTTCTGGTCACTCAACACCATGTTGCTTAACAAAACCCTGCCTTGTCCACAGTGCTGTCCTTGGGCCTCTGTCAGTCACACACCTTGACGAGAAGTCCAGAGGTGAAGGGCTTAGACCTGCCAACAGCCCTCCAGCAGTTCACCCTCCTCTTGTTCCCCGCCTATGAACACAGACCTTTCGAATCAGAGCTGTGTTGTTTCATTGTCTCTCTCTGACCCAGTTCCCATCCTGTGGTAGCTCAGTCTGAAGTGTGGCAAACAGCTGAGCTTTGACGTTTTTCTTCTCAACTCCGAGGCCTGTAACCACTGTTTTCCACAGACTAGTAAAAAATTCTGAGGATTGTGAATTTACTTTTTAAAACCTTGATTACAGCTGGCCTGAAGGGCTTAAGAACACCGGCTGCTCTTGTAAAGGACCTAGGTTCAGTTCCCAGCATTTCATGGTGACTTGTGGCTGTCCATAACCCCAGCTCCAGGGTATCTGACGCCCTCTTCTGGACGCGTGTGGTTCATATGTATCTGTGCAGGCAAAGCACTCACACATACACAGAAAGTAAATCCTTTCAAAACTAAAAACCAAACCAAACCTAGAGCTACAAAACAGGTTTCAGTCTAGATCTGCCCTTCATCCATCCCTGCCTATCTCCCCAGAACAATTCTCTGTCATACAGACAAGTTTGTTGTGCAAGAAATAATCGTCCTCTTTATTATTGAATTCTGGGTAAAGACTGACACTTGGTGGAAAAAGTTTGAGGAATGTCTTCATCACAGAGTTTGTCTGCAGGTCGAACTTTGTACACTCTTCTGGCAAATTTAGACTAAAAACACTTCCTTGCTATTTCCAGGTAGGTCTTTTGTGGTGGGGTTGTTGCTACTCTTGTTCCAGTAAAATTATAATACCTGAGTTGGGAAATTCAGGGCCATTAGCCACCCACCACCCTCTAGAGAGGACGAAGAAGGGTGGTGTGCAGGAGAGAACTATTCCAACCCTCTTCGCTTCTTGGTGATTTTGGTGAGGAAGAAGGGTGGTGTGCAGGAGAGATCTACTCCAACCCTCTTGGCTTTTCTCGGTGATTTTGCTTGTGAGTTTGTTGTATTGGTGTGGTTATTGGTTTTATTTTTTGTTTTGTTTTTGAGACATGTAACCCTGGCTGTCCCAGAACTCTATGTAGACCAGGCTGACCTCAAACTCAGATCTATCTGCCTCTGCCTGCCAAGTACTGGGATTAAATGGCATGGCCCTGAGCGTGAGCCACTGTGTTGACTCATTTGTGAGTTTTGCTGAAACTTGTTTGTCAGTCAGTGTTTACAGTATTAAGAACAAAAGGTGTATGGGGGTCTGTATTAGACTGAGAATTGTCAAGGGACTCCAGTGTCTAGATCTTTGGTTTCCCAACATCCTAGAAGGTAGAGTGGGCTGCTGTACCTGAGGTGCCTGCCACTGAACTCTGCAGAACAGGCATTGTATCCGTCAACCTCTCCCCAGCAGCATGGGTGGGGGATGGGGGCCTGAGTGGTGGGAGTGGCATGCTAAAGCTTATGTCCCTCCTCCTTGTCTCTTCCTGCCCTCACCTACCAGCAAGGGCAGACACTGGGTGATGGGGATCATTGAAGAAGCTGGGACTGGAAGAATGTTCAAGGCCTATTGTTAGAGAATGAATAACAATGGTTATTTTGCTAGAGAATGTGGAAAGGATGCAAAAGTGTCATTTCTGCAACTTCTTATTATTTCATGTGTAGCACAGAGGCCCAAAGAGGGCATTGGGATCCCCTGGAACTGGAATTACAGATGGTAATGGGCCTCTGTGTGGTAGTGGGAATTGAACTCCGGTCTTTTGGAAAAGCAGTCAGCTCCTAACCATTGAGCCATCTCTCCAGCACCTGTTTCTGAAGTCTTAACAGTGTCCTGTGTGACACAGGAAATGATCATGTGTCATTAGGAAACTGGCCACGCTGACATTCCCTCCTTCTGCAGCACATGGAAAGCGTCTCAGAAACAGCTGAGAGCCCCTCTCCCGATGCAAGACGTCTGCTGCTCTTGCCAGGCTGCTGGGTGATTTGAGTTCTTCAATGCCACACTGCAAGAAGATGTAATCACAGGATCACAAGGGCATCATCAGATCTATCAGTGTTACTGTGTCCCCTGGGATGCTCAAGAGTATATTAGCCCTGGCTAAGATTGCACTGTCAGGGAAGGAAACGCATCTGGGCTCCTGTTCTATGGAAGAGTCTGCCCTCAGCACTGCCCCACCTTCATGCCTCGGTGACTGATGGAAAGCAGCTTTGTCCAAGCAAAAGTTTTTGAACTCAGCTAGTTCCCAGTATGCCCAAAGCTTGGCCAACAAGACCACAGTTTTGAATTCATTAACTACTGAGCGTGTACCAAGTAACGGGTGCTGGAAGTACAGTGGTGGACAAGTTCCTTGTGTTCAGGGCCATGCCATTTCCTGTTTCTCACCCAGGGTGTGAGCCAGGTGTTAATGAGAAGCCTCCTCTGGCCTTGACAGCTGGATAAACCAGCCTCCTCAGAACCTGACTGATTTCTCCTTGAGAGGGCAAAGAAGGGTCTGAATGGGCATCTCCAAGTAGCTGCTGATCCCTGTGGTGAAGTGTAGCCCTCTGGGAAGCCGCACTCAGCCTGTGCCCTTCCTTCATTGTTGCTCAGGTTTCCTTTCTGTCCAATCTAAGCCGTTCATAGCAGTCTTAACATGCCTCAGATCGCTGTGTTTGGGGGAGATGGGGAATTCCTACAAAGCCTGGGTTCTCCCTGTCTCCAGCTGTCCCACAGTGAAAATCCCACTGGCCTCTCTAGACTCCCAGGAATACCCTCAGACAAATCTTCCAGACAAGCTCTCTTGTGTTCCTCTGTGACCACTATCCTACCCAGAATTGTGTATAATTATCTGCTCAAGAGGGTTGGCTTGAACATAGAGTCTTGGATATATGGTGGCACATGTCACTGATATCCTCTGATGTACTGTGCCCCACAGTAGCCCCTGGCACATCTTGGAGTCTCCCTTCTCACACCTGACTCTTGGTGTCGTCTGTCATGTGGAACTAGTAATAACCCTGCCATACAGCACTGTGAAGACTCACATGCTAGATACCATGCGGGATCCTGGTGTCTGGCTAGTCTTCTCCTGGAGTCACCTTCCCCATGTGGCCTGGTGGCCGAGGAGGTTTCATAGAAAGAAACATCTGTTGCATTAAACTATGGTCTTGGGGGGCAGCTCTTCCCCCATGAGAAGAATGTGCTGTGCCATTTGAGGGCCCAGGTTAGAGAGGAATATGTTCTCTACTCTTAGGAGGAAGCTGTTTCCATCCCTCAGGCTTAACTGTGGGCACAGCCCTGGGCAGGGCCAGGGGCAGTAGATGCTTCCTCAGCATAGCCAGATAACTTGGGCTTCTCTGAGTCTGAGGTATCTACAAATGCATAAGCTTATAACCAAGGCTAGTTCGTCATCACATCACGGTCATGGCTCAGTAGATCCTATATTGCTAACATCATAACAGGTCCATTCTCAAAATGTTTTAGAGAGATAGCTAGACCCTCCAAACAGCATGAAAGGAGGAGACAGTTTCTGCAGAGACATTGTTGAGGGTGAGAAACAGCTTGGTGGGGGAGGGCTGTGAAGATGACCTGTACTAAAGAGCATGTGTTCCTGAAGAACTGTAGGACAGGTCTGTCTGCCTGGCCACCAAGGGAGTTTCCCAAGGACCCTCTGGAGGCAGAGGGATAAACTATATGCCCTTGGTCTCATACCTTCACATGGAGGACTGCCTGGGAGATTGAGTATAGTCTCCCCACCAAGCACCTGCCCTCCAGAGGGTTCTGGCCTACAGATAGAGATACAAATAACCCAAGAGACTGCCTGTCCTTAGAGCAAGTGGCTAGGGTTGTGGCACAGAAGGGAAGGAGGGACCTGGAGAAGATGCACAGAGCAGCCCTGAGGGTAGGGTGGGGTGGAGTGGGGTGGGGTGGAGTGGGGTAGGGTGGAGTGGGGTGGGATGGGGTGGGGTGGGGTAGGGTGGAGTGGGGTGGGGTGGGGTGGGATGGAGTAGGGTAGGGAAGACCCCTGACTACTGAGGAGAGTAAGGGCAAGAAGGCTGTTCCTCGCTTGGTGCAAGTTTCTGTGAGATTGTACCCTGACAGGGACTGGCCTACTTGTGGACAGAAGGGGCTGTCCACAGTATACACACACACACACACACACACACACACACCCCAGTCCTAGCCCCCCGAGCCCCCAGCACACACACACACACACACACACACACACACACACACAGAGTCCTAGCCCCCGAGCTCCTAGCCTCACGCTTTCCTGGAGCGCTGCCTTTTGCTTGTTTCAGCCTCTTTCAGCCAATGGCTTTCTGTTTCATCCCAATTCGTTCCAATTTGGGGTTGGGGGAGTCTTCCCACTGGGTTCCTGATGTAGTCCAAGATAAGTCTTTGAATACCCTGTACACCAGCGTGCGCCACCACTGCCCGGTGGCTGTTTAGTCCTGAGTGAGCTGCCTGCTACTCCTCTCACAGTCAGGTAGAGAGACAGACTTGCTGTGTGTTCTGGACACCACACAGTGTGAAGATGAGTGCATGGCCCACAAATACCAGAGAGGTCAGTGCAGTCCTGGTGTACCAAGGCGCTGGTCAGAGTCTGGAATGGGAAGAAGTGCGGCAGTAGTAAAGTAAATGCTCACAAGACCCTCTTTTCCTTTAACCCAGATGTGACGGTGCACACCTGTGCCCAGCACTCTGCAGATGCAGGGTTGTGAAGCCAGCCTAAGTTACATAATAAGGCCTTGTCGAAAGCAAGGAGCAAAAGAGGTGGAAAGGGGGGAAATAGCACAATCAATAAGTGCTTGACACACAAGCACTAAGGGCCTGAGTTCAGATCCCCAGCATCCACAAAAACCTGGGTCTACCAAAAATACCAGTAGTCCCAGCACCATGGAGGTGGAGTCAGGAGGAGCCCTGGGGCTTGCTAGACAGCCCGTCTAGGCAGTTGTTGGATTCCAGTTTCCTTGAGAGAACCTGTGCTGGGGATGTCTTTTTGTATGCTGTGAATATGTGTTACTCTGATTGATTAATAAATAAAATGCTGATTGGCCAGTAGCCAGGTATAGTATAGGCGGGATAAGCAGAGAAGAGAATTCTGGGAAGTGGAAGACTGAGTCAAGAGACGCTGCCAGCTGCCGCTGCCATGAGAAGTAAGATGTAAAGTACCAGTAAGCCACAATCCATGTGGCAACTTACAGATTAATAGAAATGGGTTAATTTAAGATATAAGAACTAGATAGCAAGAAGCCTGCCATGGTCATACAGTTTATAAATAATAGAAGTCTCTGTGTGTTTACTTGGGTCTGAATGGCTGCAGGCCCAAGTGGGACTGGAGAAAACTCCAACTCCTGTCTTTAAAAATACCATGTGAGTGACTAAGGAAGTAAACTGACATTGACCTTTGTCCTGCACAACCACACACGTGTGCACAACACATGCACACATACAACCACACCCAAGAGAAGCGGCAAGCACTGAAGCTTGTTGATCGTCTCCCTAATGGCCCTCCAGCAATGTAGTCTTTGGAAGTCAGTCACGTTCTCATGAATTGACCAAGGCCCTCGCATAAAGAGGTGACACATTCAGAGTCCCTCAGGACACTTCTGACACCAGGAGAATCTGTTCATCCATGGTGCTGAGGTCTGGGAGGTGTGAGAAGGGCACCATCAACCAAGAAGGCAAATGCACTGCCTCTCAGAAGATCCTGTGGCAGATGGAGAAGACAAAAGAAAATAACAATGTTGTGGGCTATTTTAATTGCACTCTGATACTCCCAAGACTGACAATAAAGTTTACTTTGAATTAGAGGGCAGAACTAGCTACTAGTTGACTAAAATTAGCCATAGAGGTTTTGGAGGACCGAGGACATATAGAGAGACACAGGAAGTTGTAGGGAGGGAATGAGAGAAAGGCTCGGCCCTTTTGGATAGAGGAAGGAGAGAAGAGGTCACTGGTTGCTTCTCCATCATTTCTCTGATCAATCAGGTTCTTACCCTGATATCTGACTCCCAAGTTTTTATTGATAAAGAATACTTAGATAACCACTTCATAGCAAGGACAAGAAAGCAGAGGAAGTCAAACAGTGGCTTTGCCCCATTGCTGTAAGCCTGGCCCGTGAGAGCTGATGAGAGACATCAAGATTCCCAAGGCTGGAGGCTGTTGCGTACCACGTTACTGCTCTCCCCTCAAACCCTAACCCATCCGCTTTCACTTGAAGCCTCTGCAAAGGATTTTGGCTCTCAGAACCTCTCTCTCTTGCCAGTGCCCCAGCTCCTGTTCTCTGCCCGTAGTGACAGAAGGCAGTCCAGCCCAGTTCCTGCCCAAGGCTTCCCGAATAGCCTGGTGTGGCAGGGGCAGCACTCCACACCAGATCTTCCCAGTCTGAGGGATGCCTGGGGGAAAGTGGAGGGTAAAGCAACAAGGCGAAGAAGGGAAACAGCAGCCAGCCCTTCAACATCCCGGCACTGAGAAATGCCAGGAATAGATGAAGGCTGTGGAATAGGAAGGCAGTGGGCTGACCAATGGCCACTTGTGACATATGGACTCTTAGTTCATTCCCAGAATCCCAGGACAGGGCACTTGGGTCTCAGTGTGCAGGGACATCTCCCTCCAGCTCTTGCCAGCACACTGTAGCAATCTTCTCTTTACCAAAGCCAAAGTCCTTTCCAGAAGCCATCTCCAGTGCCCCCAGAGCTGGTGCTGCCCAACTCCCATCCTTCCTTGATGTCCTTTCCTAGACTATGCCCCACAGAGGTGTTGGGAGTACATCTTTGTATTTCTGGGGTCTAATATGGTGTCTGGCATAAACCAGGGCTGCTGCTGATATTTAATTACTTAGAAGTCAGACTCAAATAACCTCATGTAGTTTCTGCCACACCAGGCCCCTGACAACTGACTATAAATGTGAGAGCTATTATTGCCCAACCATTTTCTGGTTTTGCCCTCCTCAGTCCTCAGGTCAACAGCAGCTGATCGTAAGCAGGACCACCAAGGCACATCGACCCCTGCCATGGGCCTGGCAGTCTGAGAGGTGGTGCAGGCTGCTCCTTGAGGAACAGCTGGACTGGGGCTTGTCTCCTTTGTGACCGAGGAGCAGCTCTGTCCCTGCCTCTTGGCTTCAGTGTCTCCTCTGTCCTGAGGTTGAGTCTTAATTAGAAAGCTCTCAGAATCCCTGAAAGGACTTGCACTGTGCTGTAGGACAAAGGGCATTATGTCAGAGTGGTAGTGAGGCAATTAATGTGAACGAGGAAATAATAAGGGCTGATTCCCAGAAGCACATTGATTTAAACCACAAAAGCTCCTTGGAATGAGGCTTGAGAATTGTGAAAGTCTGAGCAGTCAGCAACCTCAAGGGAGGGGAGCCACACCAGGCCTGCCCGAGAGTTCGCTCTGTTCCTGGAGGCTGGGTCGTCCCTCGGGTGCTCTCAGTGGTGACGGTGCTGCAGTGCTCCTGGGAGGACAGACTTCCACACTTTTTATTTTTTCTAGAAGCAGCAAAGCATTGGCTATCCCACAGCTCATTCATTTTCCATTCTCGGCAGGATGAAAACGTCTCTGGGTGGAGGACGCTCTGCTGCCATGTTTGTCTCTGAAGTCTGCAAAGCAGACATGAGTTCCCATGATGCTCGGCATCTGGAGAGCCACTGGGTGCTCCGTGTCTGTGTAAAGTAAAACCCACTTTGACAGTCACATCCCCTGGACTGCACACACGAGGCCGCACACACGGGGCCGCACACTCGGGACCGCACACTCGAGACCGCACACACGGACTGCACACATGGGGATCCACACACACACACACACACACACACACACACACACACACACACACGGGGCTGTACACACGGGGCCGCATATGGGGCCGCACACTCAGGGCCACACATAGGGCCGCACGCTCAGGGCCGCACACACTGGGCTGCACACGGGGCTGCATGTGTTCAAGCATGGCTCTCACAGCAGGTAGGGCAGAACTTGTAAGAAAAGGAATAAAACTTCTAAATGGCATAAATCACCACAACCAGCCAGGCGGTGGTGGTACATGCCTTTGATCCCAGCACTTGGGAGGCAGAGCCAGGCGGATCCCTGTGAGTTCGAGGCCAGCCTGGTCTACAGAGCAAGATCCAGGACAGGCACCAAAACTATACAGAGAAACCCTGTCTCGAAAAATAAGACAAACAAACAAAAAATCACCACAACCAACATAGAAAATAGTGGGGAATATATTTACAGTGTCCATCACAGATCAAGCTGGATGTGGTAGCACACACCTGTAATCCCAGCACTTGGAGGCTAAGACAAGACACTCTTGAGTTCAAGTCCAGCCTGAAAACATAGTGATGTCCTTACTTACGTGAGTTACCTAGATCCTGTCTCCAAAACAAAACAACAAACTCATCAATAAATAGACATGCAACCCAACAGAAAAATGGGCTGAATACAAAAATGGTTAATGAACAGAGCACATCGCATGTGCGCGTGTGCACACAGACACACACCCACACCCACACACTAAAATGTGCAATTTTAAACAACAAATTTAATTTTTAATTATGAATGAACTCAGTTATAAATGCAAACCTTTTTAAAAGCAAGTTATACAAACTCATGTAAGTATGGTTCTGTTTTTATAAAGGAAAGCAATACAGCACTAAGCTGCACATTGTTAAATGCGTCCAAAGAAAAGAGAGGCAAGGGGAAATCCAGTTCAGGAAGGTGGATGCAAGGATAGATGGAGCCAGACAAGCCACAGGGACTTCTGGGGCATTAGTGATGTTAAGTTAGATGATTGCTTTACAGGTGTTTTATTATTCTTGTGTGTGTGTGTGTGTGTGTGTGTGTGTGTGTGTGTGTGTGTGTGTTATATGAGGTAAAAATATTATATTTATTTAATACTTAATGAAAACAATTTTTGAATTGTTTTAAAATTCCAGTCCTGGCTGGGCATGGTGGCACACATTTTTAGTTCCAACACTCAGGAGGCAGAGGCTGGTGGATTTGAGGCCAGCCTGGTCTACATGGTGAGTTCTAGGAAAGCCAGGGCTACACAGAGAAACCCTGCCTTGAAAAAACAAAAATAAAAACAAAAACCTCCAGTCCTGGAGGAGAGGGCTAAAAATTGGCAGGCATTTTCTAGATTGAAGAGTGGCTTTGTGTAAACAATCTTATAACAATTATATTTCTACGATATTTTCCTAAAATAACAATTAGATAAGAAAACTGAGATATTGATATAAAAATTGGAAACAAAGCTGAGCATGGTAGCACATGCCTTTAATCCAGCACTTGAGAGGTAGGGACAGGCAGATCTCTGCAAATTCAAGGCCAGCTTGGCCTACATAATGAGCTCCAGACAGCCAGGGCTACGTAGAGAAATCATGACTCAAAAAACAAAACATCGACAATAACAACAAAAAACTAACTAGAAACAACATAAAGTTTTGTTTGTATGTTTGTTTGGTTGTTTTTGTTTTTGTTTTTGTTTTTTTAAGTCAGGGTCTGGATATGTAGCCCTGACTAGACTGGAACTCACTGTGTAGAGAGTCTAGCTCAAACTCATGGTCATCCTGCCTCAGCCTTGAAGGCTGGAATTACAGACACATACCACTATAGCTGGCTTCATATCTTCAAAGCTTTCTCTTTTCAAGTATAGGGAGGTGAGCGGAAGGTCTGTGAATAGTGACGTGGCCAAGCCGCACTTGCCGCTCTTCCAGAAGTCCCAGGTTCTATTCCCAACCCACACAGCTGCTCACAGCCGTTTGTGACTCTAGTTCCAGGGGCTCTGATGCCCTCTTCTGGCCTTAGCAGACACCACACACATGTGGTACACAGACATACATGCAGGCAAAATGCACATACACTTAAAATTTTTAAATGTGGGTCGCAGTGGCGCATGTCTTTAATCTCAGCACTCAGGAGGCAAAGTTATGCAGATCTCTGAGTCTGAAGCCAGTCTGATCTACATAGTGAGTTCTATAACAGCCAGGGATATGTAGAGACCCTGTCTCAACAAATAAATAAATAAAATTTAAAAAATAATAAATTTTTAAAAATAATAATGTAATCCTTAATGGTACATATATTACTTAAGTAAGGAAACATTCAGAAGATTTAATTTTTAATAGGCCTGCAGTAAGAAATGGATTCACTTCGACTGTTTACTTCCTGAGATATGCCACAGGGATGGAAAAAGCATGTGTGTGTATTTCTTATCACAAACACCCTGAAACATAAATGGAAGCCCACAGCATGCCAGGGCCCTTTACATGTAGCTGGGCCCTTAGCAGAGCACACAGGCCAAGAGGCTTGCAGATAACTGTTCAATGTGTCTAGGGCTTCCCCTTGTCCTTGGTCCAGCCTCTTTCTGGGATGATTGATGTCAGTGGGGAAGGCACTGGAAGCCCACAGTCCTCAGCCACATCTTCTGGATCAGGCAGCTGAGAGGATGGACAGGAGAGCTATGCTGAGGGGCGGAGGGCTCTACTGAGCTCCACTGACTGTGGAGGACACAGCCTGGCTGCTCTGAGCATTGAGTCTTTACTAGGCCTTTCCCTTCTCTCCAAATCCATCACCCAGACCTTCATGAGTGCTTTTAGGGACAAGCAGAGTGACCAATGGATTCCCCCGAGAAAAGCCTCATGGACAGAGGCTGCTTAGAGCTAAACAGTCCCTGAAGAGACCATTGTGCGCTGGGTCATATGGCCCCACTGGTTCCTGTCTCCTCTTCCCTGACCTTTGTTACTCTCCATGTGCTCCTGTAGTCCTTTCTAGTGCTTAGTATAGTTGCTGGGACTCTGATGGACATCTACTCCATGATGAGGTATCTAAAGAAACGACCGTGGGCTCCCCTCAGCAACCTCTCCAAACGGTATCATTCTAAGATATCCCTCAAAGTGTCCATTGTCAGGGAGGCTCTTCGAGTGGACACTGCCCCGAGATGGAGAAGAGTGGCACCACCTCTCCATTCCCCTCCCTCGTTTATTTCCTTGCTCTGGTGCTGGGGACAAAACCCAGGACCTCAGACAACTAGGCTCTGGCACTGCCATTGAGCTACACCCTAGTTCTTTCTTCACTTAATAAAACCAAAAAGCTGCCTGGCGGTGGTGGCACACACCTTTGATCCCAGCACTTGGGAGGCAGAGCCAGGCAGATCTCTGTGAGTTCGAGGCCAGCCTGATCTACAGAGAGAGATCCAGGACAGGCACCAAAACTACACAGAGAAACCCTGTCTGGGAAACAACAGCAACAACAACAACAACAACAACAGCAACAAAAACCCCAAAAACAGAAACAGAACGAAGCTGGAGTGTTGGTTCAGTGGTTAAGAGCACCTGTGTTCTTCCAGAGGACTTGAATGATGTTCCCAGCACCCACATCAGGCAGCTCACAACCACTGTAACTCCAGCTCTAAGGGATCCAACTCCTTCTTCTGGCCTACACACACACACACACACACACACACACACACACACACACACACACA
>CABHPH010131147.1:15505-30772 GCA_902168325.1 Peromyscus nudipes | reverse complement strand
GTTTGGTTTAGTCTAACAAGCCACACTTTGCATTGGAGTACTGCTTAGTTTTATAGTCAGTTTTATGTTACTGTAACTAAAGGATCTGTGCTGAGTAAGTTATAAAATAAAGGGGTTCATTTATTTCATTTAGTTAGGCTGGAAAATCCAAACAACTCAACTCTGGTATCCCAGCAGGTATTCACAATATGGCAGAGAAAGGAACTAGTCACATGTAGAAGGGATATGTGTGAGCAAGGAACAAGAGAATGGGAATGGGCCAGCTTCATTCTTTTATAACAACCCACTCTTGTAGGAAGTTGCTCACTGAAATGGTTAATTTTATTTGTCAACTTGAGCATGTGTCCCATGCCTTTCCAAACTTAGCTGCTAATAAGACCGTCATCAAGAGGTGAGGATATGATGACATTTGAGAGATGATGGGTACAGCTCTGGAAACTGACACTTTCTGTTAGAGAAGAGAAACAACCATAGCAGTGTTTTATTTCTTCGCACCCCTGCAATAAATGACTACAAACCAGAATGGCTTTAAAAAGCAGCAGTGTATTCTCTTTTAACTCTGAAGTTCAACAGTCCCAAATCAGCCACCAACATTCCAGCTACACCAATGGGTATTAAATGAAGTCGTTGATGGATGGGGTGAACATTTTTCAGGCTTGGTTAAGCGTTGACATAGTATAGGTTTCCTATCATTGATCACTTCAGACAGGACACGCTAGAGCAGTGGTTCTCAACCTTCCTAATGCTGCGACCCTTTAATATGTTGTGGTGACCCCTAACCATAAAATTATTTCCGTTGCTGCTTCATAACTGTCATTTTGCTACAGTTATGAATCATAATGTAAATATCTGACATGCAGGATGGCCCTAGTGACCCCTGTGAAAGGGTTATTTGACCCCAGGGGGATCGCAACCCATAGGTTGAGAACCACTGCTCCAGAGATTAAAAGGAAGCCCAAGGCTGATGGTGCCAGAAAACAAGTATCCACTCCTCACACTGTTCTCAGCAAGTCTGATACATGACCACTCTTGTTTAAGTATGTAGCCTAAACTGACCTTTAAGGAGGCCAAGACCCATGGATTGTTCTGGCGCCATGACTTCCTTTACTTTTAATCTTACTTTTTATTTGTGTGCATTTGTGTGTGTGTGTATACATGCCATGGCACACATGTAGATGTCAGCAGGCACCTTTGTGGAGTCAGTTTCTCTTTCCACCTTTATTTGGGTCCAGCATAGCAAACACCTTCACCAGCTGAGCTACCTGGCTGGCCCCTACAACCATGACTTCAGATGGATCTGTGTAGTCAGTATGACTCAAACTATCGTGAGGAAACAATTTTGTTCTCTCATCTGGTTTAATCTGTTCACCTGTCATTTAAGGTGTACCATTTGCATTCTGTAGAGTTCTAACAATTCACTTCTTCCCTTTGGCCATGCAGTTTAGCTTTGGTAATTTGAGATGGAGGAAGGTATTTCTATTTTTTTTTCTTCACTTAGGGAGACAGAAAGCTAGGTGGTGTTTGAATGTCATAGAAAGCCATGTGCTGCAGTTAGTCTCTGGAGCTAGACAGAACATTCTTGTTGGCTACAGGAGGAGCTCTGGGCAGCCCTCCCAGGCTGCCTATTGTTCTTTTCTCTTCCTTTGGGACTGTATTGCCCATAACCTCTAATGGCACAGAGAAATTCTGTGTAATTGCCTCTACCGAGAAGTACCTGCTGAAAAAGTCCAGAAAAATCTTGGGGCTTTAAACCATCTTCCAAACTTGTTTCATGTGTTTTTACCCTTTGCCCTGTGTATGTGGAACAGTTTATTTAGCTTTGATTTGTAAGTACCAGAAGCCAAGGGCAGCTTCTCACAGGAAAGAAACTGTTTCATAAATGACCACTTAACACAATGGAATATTCACACAGGAAAGTGACGATGATGTCACCGTAATTGTCCAAGGCGTGATGTAAGCCCTGGAGTTGCAGCTTTACAATGAAGCGGGCTTAGCTTTGAATTCCAACACTATGATTCACCCAGTTTGCCCTTTGTAAAAGTTCCTTAAACTCTGCACCTTCAGTGTCCTCACCTGTACACTAAAGACCATCTGAGCTACTATGGATGAAGCTCCTGGCCTTTCATACACAAGAGGACAAGCTTTCTGAAAAGAACCAAGTGTTAACATTTGGGGCTTTGTAGCCCAATTGTATGGTTGTTGTGACAGCTCAGCTTCTACCATTTTAGTGTAGAAACTGCCATAGTCAATATGCAAACAAATGGGTATGACTCTGTTCCAATGGTGCTTTATTTATGCTCACTGAGGTATGGATTTTATGTCACCTGCAAATGCTACAAAATCTTATTTTTGTCTTTTTCCCAATGCTTTTCTAAGTGTGGAGACCATTCCTAGCTCCAAACCGGGTATCAGGCAAGTCTAGCCCATGAGCTGACGTTCGCTGGCTCCTGTAGTAGACATTCAGTAATTGCTAGTTCTCTTCCCTGGAGAGAACAGTGGGTTGTGAGCCAGGCAGGGCATAATTACTTGTGAGAGAGTGAAGGGCTGACAACTTGGATTTTTTTCTTCTTATTTCAGAATCATTTGTAAGGCCATGTTCATATTTGAATGATAAAGTAATTGACACAAGTCTCTGTAATCTTGTAGTCTTTGTATGTATGTGTGTGTTTGTGCTTGGGGGAACATGTATATGTACAAGTCCTGTACATGTCTGTGTGCATGAGTAAGTGCACAAGCTCAGATGTCATAATTCTGGCGTTCAGTGCTATCTATCTTTTTGCGTTTTGGTTTGGTTTGGTTTGGTTTGTTTGTTTTTGTTTTTATTTTTGTTTCGATGAGGTTTCTCACTGGCCTGAAACTAGTCAGATAGACTAGGATGGCCAGTGAGCCCCAGGGTATATGTCAGTCCCTGCCTCCCCAGCACAGGGATTACAAGCACCTATCACCACACCACAACATTTTGATGTGGACTCTGCGCTTGAACTCATGTACTCATGCTTGCAAGGTAAGCACTTTATCTGCTTTTTAAATGTCACACTGATTTTTTTTTCTATATAGACTTGTGATGGTTTAAATGAGAATGGCCCCTGTATGCTCTTATGTTTGAATGCTTGTTCTGCAGTTGGTGGAACTATTTGGGAAGGATTAGGAAATGTGACCTTGTTGGAGAAGGTGAATTACTGGGCATGGACTTTGAGGCTTTAAAAGCTCATGTCAAGCCAGGCCCAGTCTCTCTCTACCTCCTGGTTGTGGGTGAGGTAAGCTCTCAACACTGCTCCAGCACCAACCTCCCACCTCCTACCATGCTCCTCACCATGATGGTGATGGACTCACCTCTGAAATTGTTAGCAATCTGCCAATTAAATGCTTTCTTTTAGAAGTTCACTTGGAAGCCATAATATATATGCTGAGGACCTGGTGCAGACCCATGTTGGCCCTGTGCGTGCTGCTTAAGTCTCTGTGAATTCATATGAGCTTTGCTCATGTTGATTTAGAGGGCCTTGTTTTCTTGGTGTCCCCTCTGGCTCCTAACACTCTCTCTGCCTCCTCTTCCACAGGGTTCCCTGAGCTCTGCGGGGAGAGAGTTGATGGAGATGACATTCCATTTAGGGCTGAATGTTCCAAGGTTTCTCTCTCTCTGCATAGTTTCTGGCTGTGGGTCTCTGTATTTGTTCCCATCTGCTGCAGGAGGAAGCTTTCCTGATGATGACTGAACAAGGAACTGATCTATGAGTATAGCAGAATATCATTAGGAGTCATTTTATCACTACATATTTTTCTTTTGGGCTATCTAGTCAAAGGTTCTTGATCAACCAAGTGTCACCTTAGAAGAGAGGGAATATTTCTGGAATTCTTATGGGCACTTAAAATTGCAATATTTGAGCCAGACCTTGCAGGATCAAACACACAGGTATAAATGGGGTGAGATAGGGGCAGTTGAGTTTGTAACACAAGGCTATGGCATTCTCCAGAGAGAGTGAAGAGGCCCAGTCTACTCTGCAGGGAAGGGCACAGGAGCAGAGGCAAGGGAGAAGAGTTAGGAATTGGCTACAGCCAGATTGACCAGAGTCATTTGGATATTAAAGATGAGAAAATTTGATTCTTTCCCAAAGGTAACATGAAATACCATACAGGGGAGTTAAAAAAAGAACCAAAAATGTAAGTTATGATGTATAGTTAATATAGAGAAAAACAAAAAAGCCATCTTTTAAAAATAAGAAAAAGAGAGGCTGGAGAGATGGCTCAGTGATAAAGAGCACAGGCTGCTGTTGCAGAGGACCTGGGTTCAGTTCCTAGCACACACATGGTGGTTCACAGTCATCTGTAACTCTAGTTCCAGGGAATCTAACACCCTCTTCTGGCCTCTGGAGGCACTGCATGCACATGGTGCTCAGACATACATACAGGCAAAAAACCCACACACCTAAAATTTAAAAAAGAAAAAGAGAACAACAAAACAAAAACGCTTCCCCCTGTAACCTCAGCACTCTGGAGGCAGTGCCAGGTGGGTTTCTGTTAGTTCAAGGCCAGCTTGTTCTACAAAGCGAATTCCAGTACAGCTAGGGCTCCCTATCGAGACTCTAGCTTAGAAAAAAAGGCAAGAAATACTTCCCCATAGTTTCACTTTCTAGGAAATCTGCTGGTAATGTTAGGAATGTTTTTTATGATTCTTTATGTGTGTGTAATTAATATAAATTAATATATAAAGAATATGTTTATATGTTAATAACATACTATTAATATTTATTGATTATATTTATAAATGTATAAATTTTACATATATTTATTATAAGGTGATATGTATTTTTTAAAAAACAAAATGGTGTTTGAAAGGAAATAAATGTAATAATATTTTCATATAATTTTAAGATTGTCTTTTCTTTTTGTGGCTTGTTTATAAGCATGCAATGCTGTTAATAACTGATCTCCACCAACGTCATGCCTGAACTATGGCTAATGATATCTGTGTAGTCTCTTTGGTTGCTTTCATGTGGCCTTTTTCATTGCCTGTGATTTATGATGTGGAAATTAAAGCTATAAAGAAGTTAGGTAACTTTAGAAAAATCATAATGACAGTAACGACAATGAACTTGATTCGATGAATGTTGAATTCTCAATCACCTGTAAGTGTTCTTTCTTTATTGGCTTTTTGTTTGTTGTTGTTGTTGCTGAATTTATAACAGGGTTAGCTTTTATCTGTTAGGACATGGCACTTCTTTTGTAGCTGGACTTCTTTGGGGCCTTAGATGAGTTGTTTTCATTGTTTCCTTCCAGAACACTCTTCTGCTAGCATTGGCTGGCCTTGTCTTAAAAGTGATCTCTTAAACCATCTTGGTGAACCTCTTCATGCTTTCTTACTATTTGAATCATAGAAATTGTGACATCACGTGTACACAGTTTGACATTATTCCTTTGATATTTGCATTATACTGTAGTGTCAGGTACATGGCCTCACAGTAGGTTACATAAGGCTAGAGATGTAGTCTAGTTGGTAGAATGCTTGCCTAGGATACAGGAAGCTCTGGGATCCAGCTGTACCACCACAGAAATTGAACATGGTGGCACAAGCCTATAATCTTAACATTCAGGAGATAGAGGCAAGAGGATTAGGAGTTCAAGGTCATCCTTGGCTATATAAGTGAGCTTGAGACCAATCTGGGCTTTATGAGATCCAGGCTTAGAAACCAATAGTAAATATTTGCTAACCAAATGCATTTAATATATCTTTTGTTCTCATAACTTGTAATTTTCCTTATTGGTTCCATCCATGATTTGGTTTCCTCATGTATATCTTTGTGAGAGGAATCTAACAGTTTCCATCTTTTTTGGATATTAAATCCTTGTTTCTATTTTTTTTAGAGTCGTGCTCCAATTTCTGCTAAACTTGTGGCCAACATGCTGTCAGTTGCTGGGGCCGATCACATCATCACCATGGACCTGCATGCCTCTCAGATCCAGGTACCAGCACTGTCACTCTGTCAATGGTTAGGTCCTAACTCTCTGTAACTAATTTTGAAAGGTTTGAGTCTGCACAGCTAGTTTCTGGGCTGTTTGTCTTTCCTGCTAATGCCTCCATCCCTATCACACTTTGCCTCCAATTCATTTCGGAGAAACAGGAATACTTTTTTTATGTGCTTTGTGATTCCATCTAAACTTCTGTAAAATAGTTGAAATGGTAGCATTGTAGTATGCATTGTGTGTGTTTGTGCACACATGTGTGCACATACAGGTGAAGGCCAGTGGTCAACACTGGATGTCTTCCTCAATCACTCTCCATATTAGTTTTTATGACAGGATCTCTCACTGAACCCAGAGCTCATCAATTCAGGTAGGTTGGCTGACCAATGAGCTCCAGGGATCTTCCTGCCTCTGCTTCCTCAGCACTGGTGTTATAGAATGTGCACTATCATACCCAGCTTTTACTTGGCTTTTGGGGATTCCAATTCAGGACGTCATGCTTGTACAGCAAGTACTTTATATAGTCACACACTGAGCCATTCCCCTGTTCCTGCAATACACATTTCTAGTTTCTTCATAACTTCCTTCTTTTGTCACTAAAACAGGCCACATTTCATGCTGCCTACTTATGATATATTATGAGTGTGAAGTATTTGATTTATGGTAAGTGCTAGGACAGCAACAGCAACAAAGCCACCTGCTTTCCCCTCTGTCCTGCAGTGCCATTCTTTCCTTTCGTGCCCTGGCCATCACGTAAATATCAGCATACCCAGAAAATGGATTGGACCAAAAGATGTCCTATGACCTTTGTATCATTAGATTTAATTCTGTTACAAATAGCCAAGGGGAGACTGTTATAGAAAGGTATCTTTTGGATAAATAATTCAAGTATCATTTACAGATAGCAATTATCTTTTTAAAAATCTGCATCTAATGAATCTAAGTTCCTTTCCTCGTGGGGCCTGGTGTGCCCTGGCTGCAAACAGCATCCTACTTGGGAGGCTGCTTGTATGGGTTTCTCTAAGGGACCTTAGAAACAGAATTTTCTGGTAGATAGTCATGTCTGTTATCTCATGTTGTCTCTAGTCCAGGCTTCAGACGGGTATATGTATCACCTTAGAGAAGCTCCAGAGCACAGTGGCCAGGCCATCATGTCTATCTATACCAACCTGCAGAAAAAGGAACATGTGATTGAGACCCTGCGCAGGGTCAAGTTCAAGTTCTCTGGCTGCTGGAAAATCCACATCTCGAAGAATTGAGACTTCACCAAGTTTAATGCGGATGAATTGGAAAGCATAGCAGCTGAGAAGCAGCTTTTCCCCAGTGAATGTGGGCCAAATACATCTCCAATCATGGTCCTTCAGACATGTGATGGTTCCTGCACTCCTGAGGGTTTCCACTGTGCTGAACCACTGACCCCACCAATCATGTACTCTAATAAATCTCATACTCAATCAGAAAACAAACCTGCAAAGTGACATTGATTTCTCTCCTTAGGGATTCTTTGATATTCCTGTGGATAATTTGTATGCAGAGCCTGCAGTTCTTCAGTGGATTCGGGAAAACATCACTGAATGGAAAAACTGTATCATCGTTTCCCCAGATGCTGGAGGAGCCAAAAGGTACCATGCAAACAATACCATGCAGATTTCTCTCTTTCCCTACTGCTTTCCTGCTTTCTGTATTTCTCTATGTCTCAAATGAGAAAGCATGCTTTGTGCACTGGTGAGATAGATCAGTGGTTAAAACTATTGCCCCACAAGCATGAGGGCTGGAGTTGAGTCTGAAGAACTTACGTAAATGCCGAGTGTGCTCAGTGGTCTGCCTGTGATTTCAGCCTTGGAAGGCAGAGTCAGGAATCCTCAGAGCTATCTGACTAACTCAGGGTTTAATTAAGAGACACTTCTTCAACGAATAAGGTAAAAGAACAATCAAGGAACACTCCTAACATTAACCTGGGACCTCCATGTATATGTGCACACCACACAAAGACACATGAAGAACTTTTTATAAAAGCGTGCTCTGGCTGGGTGGCGGTGGTGCACACCTTTAATCCCAGCACTCATGAGGCAGAACCAGGAAGATCTCTGTGAGTTCGAGGCCAGCCTGGTCTACAGAGTGAGATCCAGGACAGGCACCAAACTACACAGAGAAACCCTGTCTCGAAAAACCAAAAAGAAAAAAGAAAAAAGCGTGCTCTGTGTGTGTGTGTGTGTGTGTGTATGTGTGTGTGTATTGCTGAGGATAGTACTCAATGCCTCCTACATGGTAAGCAAGTACAGCAACATTGAGCTATATCCCTGCCCACAGAAAGCTTGCTTTTAATTATATAACACTTTATTATACAAATGAACCACTACTTAGGTCTCAGGCTTTGCCTTCAGCACAGAATCCCATCACTCTTTCAGCATTTCACATCATTCATTAAAATAAAATGAACACACATATGCACTCTCTGTAAAAAGCATTTTAATTAACACAATTAACTGAGTTTGTCCTTCTAAACCCCAACACTTGACTGGAGTAGCCAGAATAGAACTCAGTTTTTCAAAAGAAATACATGTATGTGGACCGACAAGAATGGGAGCTAGCTAAAGCCTGCCTGCATACAGACGGTACTGAGAGCTGTACTCTGATGGTCTAGGGGATGGGGCTGGGATGGGGAAGGGCTGGCAGCTTGGCCTCTCCCACCTATGCAGGGGCCTCCATAAAGCAGGGTGCTAAAATCCAAACTCTGGCCAATAAGCAGAGCCTTTGGATGAGGGAGAAAGTAGTCATCCATGAGAAATCCAGCCACAAGCCATGCCACAGGCAGTTGAATATACAGTGTCCCTGGGGTACTGGACTCCCTGGATGAAGAAAATTAATGCAAACATTAGTCCCAGTCTGCAGGTCCCCTATGGAGAAAGACATCCACAGTTTGAGTTGGTCGGGGAGCAGTCACTGAACCATGTGACCTGACATCTGATCATTCAATGCCAGCCAGCCCTGAGGGCCTAATATGCCCGGACTCCGTTCTGTGTAGCCATCAGGGCACAGCTAGCCAGTACTTAGGAGTGGCAGAATGACTGACAAATGAGCAAGTTTACAGACAAACTGGCTGGTGCCATAATGGCAGCCTAAGAAAGTAACACTGAGTGGCCGAGTCACGCAGCTCTATGGAAGAGCTTCAAGGAATGTGCGAGCCATTAGAGCACGTGGTGTTGAGGCTGCAACAAGAATAAGAAGGTAGTGCTGACCTGACACACTGCGTTCTGCAAACTGAGGCTAAAGACCCTGAACCTTATAGAACTTACCAGCTGCTGTGTGGGAAGACAAAACATAGTAGAGTGGAGTTTTATTGCCAAGGTAGGGAAAGGTAAGCGAGACCTCTACCCATCAGCTAAAGTAAAAGAGAGTAAATGTGAATCAACTGTTTGAATCCAAGGTCAAGAGTCACCCTCAGGCTTCAGAAGGACTCAAAAGTGCAGTGACCTTGGGTGTGGCTCAGTGGTGGGACATTGCTAGGCAGGCCTACTGCCCTGGGTCCCATCCCCAGTGCGACACAGATGCACTTGAGTATAGACACACACACACACACACACACACACACACACACGCATGCAGCTTCTCCCCATTTTTTGATATCTTCGTCTACCTGCAACTCAGCTGCAGACCTAGAGTCACACTTAAAAACTTAGGAGTGACCCACAAAGCAGTCCCAAAGCTCATCCAGAACAGTGCAGGCCCTGATTCTCAGAAGAGCACATTTGTTGTGCTCTCAGCTGCTGTCCAGTAGCCACTTTGGCTCCCTGCACAGAAGAGGAGGAAGAAAGAGGGCCAGTAACTAGAGAGGGGCCTCTGACAGAAACCAGAAGTGTCTCTGCACAGGAAGGAGACACACAAAAGACAGTAGCAGTTAGGTTATCAAGTCCCCAGCTAGGGAGGGATGGGCTTGGAGCAGCACTGCATTATCTAGCCCAGAACAGGATGAGCACAGTTGTGACCTTGGGCAACACATTGAGGCTTGCCCATGTGATGTTGTCTTTTTAACAGTGTGAGTGACTTTGCAGAGTCATTTCTTCTGGAAATGCTTGCAGTTAATATGGAAGCTTCCCAAAGTCATGAGGTGGAACATACATTTACATCTATCAGATGTCTCCTAGGCCAAGGGTTCCAGGATTATTAGATACCTTGGGTTATAATATCAGGTGTAGGTTGTAATTCATATGCCTGTAGTGCACCCATGTAAAGTACAAAGCTCAGTGGTTTTCAGTATATTCTCAGATGTGTGCAACTCTCACCATTATCCATCTCCAGAATATTTTCATCACATCAAGAGGAAACCCCATGCCCATTAGCAATTGCCAGCAATGCTCCTGAATCAGCCTTTTGCTACACCAGTTTACTTGTATGGGACTGCTGTTAGAGACATTTTCATATCAATTGATCATACAGTGAGTGACCATTTTGTCTGGCATTAAGAGAAAAATAGAACTTTGGTCCAAGTAAACCTGAATAATAATAGATTCCATAGAGTTCTTTTGGCCATTTCCTTTTTCTTATCCCAACTCTCTCTATATACAGTCAAAAATATCATTCGTGCTTTCAGAAAAAAAAAATCAAAGTAGGATTAAGTGAGATGGCCCAGCAGCTAAAAGTCCCTGCATCCAAGCCTGACTACAAAAGTTTGATACCTGGGACCCTCATGGTAAGAGGAGAGATCTGACTTCAACTTATTCTCTGATGGTCATACATGTGCCCTGGCATTTGTGCATGTTCATACACAAACATACACACACACACGTACACACGTATGCACACAGTAATACAAAAATTAAAACAAATTGAAGGAATAGTACAAAACATGACTCAGCTTTGTTAAGCACTGTTATTCTTTCCAGTGTGAGGATGGCGTTCAAACCCAGATCGCCCCTGTTTCATAGACACAGATGATAATGTGCTGCTATGGTTTGAACATGGAATGTTTCCCACAACCTCCTGTGTCTGCACATTTGCTCTCCAGCTGCTTTGGGAGGTAGAGTGAGACTAGAAGAAGTGGGTCATTGTGGGGTGGGCCCTGTAGTTTATAGCCCAGATCAGCATCTGCTTGGTTCTCTGCTTCCTGTTCCTCTAAGATGTGGCAAACATGAGCCACCTGCACCTGCCACCAAAAGGCTGCCTGCTACTAGCCATTCCCCACCATGATGGGCTTTATTTCCTCAAACAATGAGCCAAAGTGAAGCCTCTCCTCTTTGAGTTGTTTTCTTTGGGGTGTTTGATCACACCAGTAAAAGTCACACAAATGCTGTGCACACTTCCCCACTGGGATTTTTAACAAGTGTACTTGCTATATTTTAGCAGCAATCCCATAGTTATATAACAGATATCCTTGATGATTTTTTAAGGGAGGAGTGGTTTAGTTTGGCTTGTGATTTGAAGGTACAACCTATTATGGCCAGGAAGGCGTGGCAGCAGGCATAGAAAGCAGCTAGTCACAGTGCATTCTTGGTCAGGAAACAGACATAAATGCTGGGTCCTGATATTCCTTCTCCTTTCTATTCAGTGAAAGAAACCACTCCATGGGATGGTGCTGCCTGCATTCAGCGTTACATGGTTGTTTTTTATAGCTATGTAATAGTCTCTTGTGTGTATGTATCATCATTCTCATGATTTCTTGCTACTCATTCATAGGCACTGTAGTTTGTGAAGTCGAGAGGCAGCAGACTTGCTTTGACATTTTGTACATTTATCTAAGTAAGATACACTCCTAGAAGTAGAACTGCCAAACCAAATATACAAGCCATTTGAATTTTGGTGGACAATGCCAAAAGCAGGTCTTTCAGAAATGATATTCCAGATGGCATTATCCAATATGGCTGCCAATATCTTGGTACCCAGCTTTGCTCACATAGTGTATTATTAGTTTCATTTGACATATCAGGCAGGCTACCTGTGGTATATCTTCCTGTGAGCTCAGGTTGTTGGAAGTGAGAGCAGGCATCCTTTCTGGCATGATGGGTTTTCCATGACAACTGTCCTTGTCTTGACTGGAGACTTTTACCTGTGGATTGGCAAAAGTAGGAGATTAGAGTTCCGCTTTTCATGAATGCCTCAGATATTTTCTCAGAGTTTTAATGTCCTTCCCCTTTTATATTCTTATTCTCTGAAGGACTTTGAAAATCATCTTACAGTTATGCTTTCTTCACAGTCTCCCTTCTGGGCTTATGAAGCACTTGGCTTTCTCTTAAAATTTTTCTTCTCTTGTGATTTTGGATATTTTTAAAGACCTCTTTTTCTCTTTTAATCTTGTTCTGATTTTTCTTGCATCTGACATTTATTGGGAAATAAAAAGTAAAATAAAAATCTAATTCCCCTCTCCTCTATAGCTATCTAGTCATTCAAGAACTCTTAAATTATCCATCCTTTCTCTATCGGTTTGAAACAACATCTTTTATTATATACAAACTTCTTCTATTTACTTGATAGTTCCTACTTTCAAAAATCACAGAAGAGGGCTTGGGAGATGCTTAGTGGGTAAGCACTCTTTCTGCTCAAGCATGAGGACCTACGTTTAAGTTCCCAATGCCTGTCTAAAAATCCAGGCATGGCGGCATCCCCCTGTAACCTTAGCATGTGAGGGGTAGAGAATAATCACTGGAGTTGCTGATTGTCAACCTAGCTCCAGGTTCAGTGAGAGACCTTGCCTCAAAATATAAGGTAGGAATTGATAGAGCAAGAAATGTGATGGCTTTCTCTAAGCACTAGGCATGTATATATACATTACATCACACACACACACACACACACACACACACACAGAGAGAGAGAGAGAGAGACAGACAGACAGATACACACACACACAAACACACACACACACACACACACACAGAGAGAGAGAGAGAGAGAGAGAGAGAGAGAGAGAGAGAGAGACAGACAGACAGACAGACAGACTAGACCAGAGTAAATAAGTGTAAGTAAGTGAACAAGTTTAAAATGCTCTTTTGTTTACAACTTCCCAGAGCACTCTCATCTAGCCACCCCTGCTCCCTCTGCTGGGAAAGACCAGTTCTTTAGGGGTACACATTCCCTCTTTAGGAGGGAATTTGGGTCACCACTTTTTTCTTTACCTTAAGTGTCTGCTATACTTCTTTGTCATCATCCTATTTTGGAATGAGCTATTCTCCAACTGACAGTCCTGCTGGAACACCCTGGCAGGTAGTGTGATATATATATATAGTGGATGGTATCTTTGGTTTCTTTGCTTAATGCAAAAAGTCATATTTCACTAGAGAAAATATTGTCTATCTGGGAAATCTAAGGCTGATGTTTTAAAGAAAGCTTTGGAGCCAAATTCTTTTCAAGTAAAGCTTTGTCTTGCCACAGGAGGTCACTCTTGGGTAGTCTTTGGAGCTTTATTGAGTTGATCACCAATAAGGCATAGACCAATAAGAAAGAAGCATCCCTATTATATATATATATATATGTATATGTATATATGTATATATATATGTATATGTATATATGTATGTATGTATGTATGTATTAAGCACCCAGTTTCGTCCACTTCCTACATCACTTTACAGTAGTTGTATTACTGGGTGCTTAATATGTAAACTTTTTCTAATTATGTGCTCTTTGATCATGTGCTATAAAAATTTAGAGTTGGAAGGAAAAAACAATTTAACTACTTTATAACCTTAGGGACACAAGTATGAAGAATTTAGTGTATTAGCTATCCTGAAAATTCATATGCATACACAAAGAGAAAAGAGTAGAAATATATGACTAGAAGAAATCAAAACCACATATACAGGTCTGGGAATGGTAGTGAAATGGCTCAGCAGATAAAAGTGCTTGCCATGCAAGTCTAGTGACCTGAGTTCAATCCCCAGAATCCACAACTTCCAAGAGTTGTCCTCTGACCTCCACAGGCATAGAGTGATCTGTGCATGCCTGTACTCAGACTCATACTACTAATAAATAACATTTAAATGTGTATATGGAGAGATTATTCCGTGAGTAAACATGCTGTGTATACATATTTCCCTGAGTTTGTATCCCTGGCACCAACATAAGGTGTGGCAGTGTGTGTCTCTAACACTAGTAATACAGAGACACACAGATTCCAAGGGCTTGCTGGTCAGGCCGTCTAGCCAAAACAGTGAACTCCAGGTTCAGTAAGAACCCTGTCTGCAATGATAAGGTGGAGAATGACAAAGGAAGACATACCCAACACCAACCTCTGACTTCCACACATACATGTACCAATCAAACATAGTGTTTATCCTAACTCTTTCCACCTAAGATCTCAGTGTGATTTGTTGTATTAACTTTACTTATTAGGGGCATGTATTGAGTCTCCATTGTGTATATGCAATTAGTTACATGTAGCTATCTCAGGAAATGATATTACAGTGACCCAGGGGATTGGGGGCTGGAATCTTTCCCTTTCTCTTATGCTACATGAACCAGCAACTAACCTACATGGCTGGAACTCCACCCAGATCCGATGTCCATGTGCCTCAGTGCCAAGAGCCACATAGCTCACTTTCTTTCCCTGGCCTCTCTGTCTTTCTGCCTGCCTGTTTGCAGTGGGATTCTGAGCTTATACCTGGACTTCATGGGCTTAGAACTACAGCCACAAATGGTAGTGTCTCCCATTTCTATACTGTGGACCAGGGCCCTTCCTGTTCCTTATGAAATAAATACGAATTACTCAGTATCTACATTTTACATAATCTGCTCAAGTGCCTTTTAAAAAAATGCTGTCTTGTGTTTTGAAAGACTACCTTTCCCTAATCTGAGTTTAAAAGGTTTATCATGAAATTGGCATGTGCATAGTATATACTTCAAGATGATTATGGGGCAAAATTTTTGCTTGCCTTCAAATTACAGGTTTCTTCTTCCAAGCAACTGTTTAAGTAAGGAAACTGTTGGTAGATGGACACCTTGAGAAAGGAAGGATGTCTGGTGAGATGACTAGAGTTTTGGTTCCTACTGTGGACTTTTAGAATTGAGTTTTCAGGCTGTATAGTTTGCCTGAATATATCTTCATGCTGCCTTTACAGTGAAGTACAATTTTAGTGTCTATAAACTCATAGCCTGACTTCGCGGTAGATGCTGAGAATTTGGCTGCTAGTCTGACAGCTATTCCTTTCAAGGGGACCAATTTTATCTCTTTTAAGATGTCTGTTCTTCTGTTATTACAATTACTTGGGAATTCATTTAGTGCATTTATTTATTAGTCAGAGTAGCATGTCTTCTAGTAGTTATGGAAATTTCTCAGGTGTTGTTTTCTTGAAGTGTGTGTGTGTGTGTGTGTGTGTG
>CABHPH010131146.1:19597-33633 GCA_902168325.1 Peromyscus nudipes | reverse complement strand
GTGCAGGATTGGCCAGACCGGTAGGGTAACGCGCAAGGCGGGGCGTTCTGTGAGTGGCGGTGGGACGCGCGGTGTCACTTTCCGGAAGTGCTCCGAGCTCCTGAGGCGCCCAGAGGCGTCAGAGGTGAGCTCACTCCTGGCTGGGCTGGGCGAGCTCCAAGAGCGCCCCCAAGCCTTCGAACCCAGAACGCTGGGCCCCTTCCTCCTGAAAGACCCTCCCCTTTTCTGTGTCAGAGACCAACATCCTCAACTGTAAGGTTCTTGACATGACAGGTGCCCCAGGAGAGCCGGTTTCAACCAAAAACCAAAGGACTGGGACGCAAGTTCCATTTTACGACTCCACACAACACAGGGCTGTTTGGTTTGGCTTTTGCTTGCTGAAGCAGTGTGTACATCAACAGTTATGCTGTGGTCGGCGAGCACTGTCACGACACCCATATAGGCCCCGGGGAGCACACCCAGGCTTTCAGCTCTGCCCCAGGTGATATACTCGAATCCCAGAGCCAACTCTTTAGACAACACAACCTGATCTGCCTTCTGCCAAAAGCCTCAGGGCTCCAGGTCACCCTGGACAATGGTCCTACCTGTGCCCTCCTGATCCTTTGTCTGCTGGGGGAGCCACCTTCATTTCCCAGTAGTCCTCTGTTGCACCCAGTGTTTGAACCAGCCATTTGCAGTTTCCTAGAAGGTTCTTGGACACCTTCCACCCAGGCATTTATCATTAAGGCATCCTCCAGGTCTCAACTGCTATGAGCTTGCACCTCCCATGACCTTGCTTGAAGTGCTTGTGGCCTCAGGGTTTACTTTCCTGGCTTCTGGGAGGGGTCTGGTGGGTGCCTTTGGCCTTAGATGACACTCTGATTCCTCCTTTTCTGTAGGTCCCTCTTGTCAGCTCCAAAAAGACCCTTCAAAACAAGAATGCCATCTCCTCGGGGCCCCCCACACCTATCCCTCAGGGACTCCAGGACCACCACTGAGGAGCCTGAGACTGCGCGACTCAGATTCCGGGGTTTCTGCTATGAGGAGGTAGAGGGGCCCCGAGAGGCGCTGTCCCGGCTTCGAGAGTTGTGCCACCAATGGCTGCAGCCTGAGTCACGCTCCAAAGAGCAGATGATAGAGTTGTTGGTTTTGGAGCAGTTCCTTGGTGTGTTGCCCCCTGAGATCCAGGCCTGGGTTCAAGGGCAGCGACCAGGAAGCCCTGAGGAGGCTGCAGCCCTGGTTGAAGGGCTGCAACATGATCCTGGGCAGCTGCTGGGCTGGGTGAGTGTAATGACATTAGCTTCTTAGAGGAACAGACTGAAGGTAGAGCCCCTGTGACATGCTTCTCTTCAGATCACAGCCCACATCCTGAAGCCAAAGATGCTTCTTACAGAAGCAAACGCAAAGGAGTCTTCAGGGAGCCACCACATCTCAGTAGCAATGGAGTCCTCCAAGGCAGGTCCTGCAGAGGCACCACAGGATGCCGGGATAGACAGATCTACCCAGATTGATTGCAGTGTGAAGGAGGAAGCCAGTGCTGATGGACAAGAGATGGGTGAGGGGATGTAACATCAGAATTTCAAATCCCTGGGTGTGTTGGGGGGGTGGGGTATCCTAGGAGAGATTGTACCAGGGCTGAGACTCCTGAAATAAGTCTACATGTCTCCATTTGGGATAGAGACCCTAGAGAGACTATAAAGCTGGATTTCTGTGATGCAACAAGATAAGGCTGACCTCCCACCATGTCACAGGGCAGAGGCAGGCCAAAGTCAATGCAGTAATTACAGCTTGACACTCCTTCCCATCTGCCTATCTTTCTCAGTATCCCCAAGTCCCCTCCTTCCAGCTCAGACCCCTGAGGGACATCTTGGACACCAGGAACCAGCCTTCACATCCTCCCACCCAGGAAGGATCCAGGTAAGCAGCCTCCAGCAGGAAAGGCAGGCCATGGGTGTAGGAGGGGGAGTGTCTCTGGTGTTTGTGTTCTGCCCTGGGGTCTTATAGGATCCCCTGCCAGTGACTCATGTGTTTTTTCTTACTACTCCTGAGTACGAAATACCTTCCCTCCCAGCAGGTTCTGAGAGCTGAAGACTAGACTGGTAGTCTCTCATTGGAAATGATTTAGGCCTCAGGTCTCAGGCCTGGTCCAGAGTGGCCAGAACTGGTGGGCATGGCTTCCTCACCTCCAGAGAAGTCAATTACTGGAAAGGTTTGCAATACCCAGAGGCCATGGGCCAGCTGTTATGTGTGCAGGTGGAGAGGAGACTGCACTGCAGGATCCCTGCATTCCTGAGAGCAGATCACGACACTCTCCCTGAACATGCCTCAAGTCCTTTCTACTGCTCTTCTCAAAGTACAGTGACCTAGAACCTTAGTTAAAAGCCCCTGCTACCTGAATGTGTATAGTTAATGTGGAGGGGACAGGGACCTTGTCCTCTCCCGCTCCTCCCTGTTTCTGAGCCCCTCCACTTGGGAGCTCCCTTCCTCAATAGAGTGTCTAGTTAAGGGGTGCTTCAAAGTTAAGAAACCCCTCTAGGATCCCTCTCTGGTGTCCTAGCTTCCGGCCAGCATCACCTCTAGATGTAGCCTAGAAATCTGTTATTTTTCCCAACCTACCAAAGACCTATATGGCAGACGTTAGGACAGAGAACAAGGTAGATCTTTTAGGCAAGTAATTCTCTCCTTGGGAAGGCCATTATAGGTAGGCCCCTGTCCTGCCACCAAACTCACCCTCTTCAGACCTTGGCTGAACCAGCTGGCAGAAAGCCCCCGAGCTTTCTCCACCACTATTACCTCCTCACAGTCCTGAAATTCTTCATTATTCTCAACCTTAGTGTTGTCCCCCCCCTCCCGCCAACACCTTTTTGGGGTTGGTTTTGTTTTGTTTTGAGACAGCATCTCTCTACACAGCTCTGACGGCCCTGAAACTAGCCATGTAGATCAGGCTGGCCTTGAACTCACAGAGATATGCCTGCCCCTGCCTCTAAGCACTGGGATCAAAGATATGCCCCACCATGCCTGGCTCCTTAATCCTCTTTCTAAAAAATAAAATTAAATAAATAAAGGTTTTGGGAATGTAATTCAGTTGGTAGAGTGCCTGCCTAGCATTCACGAGGTCCTAGGTTCTATCCCCAGCTCTTTATAAACTGGGTGTGGTACCACTCACCTGTAATCCCAGAACTCAGGAGGTGGAGACAGGAATATCAGAAGTTTAAAGTCATCCTCAGCTATACAGTGAGTTTGAGGCTAGCCTGGGCTACATAGACCCAATCTTACACATACAGACCCCAATAAAGGCCAAAAGAAAAATTACTTAACCCGCTTTTTCCCCCTTCTCTTTCTGCTCTTTCCTTCCATCTGTCCTCTCTCTCTCTCTCTCTCTCTCTCTCTCTCTCTCTCTCTCTCTCTCTCCCTCCCTCCCTCTCTCTCCACCCCCCCTCTCCCAATAAAGCTCTAAAAAGGTTAAAAAAAATTACTTACCCCAAGGAGGTTTCAATTTTGTTTATCAGTCTTGACAGAAAGTGGCTGAATTCCAGGTAGTCTCCTGGCCTTTTCCAGCACATCCTGTACACAGTTTAGTGACCAGAAGGATGGGCACAGCCACAGTATCTCTGTCGACAACCCACCCACAATTTCGTCCTTCTGGCCATCACTGAGACAGGCCACTGAGAAGACAGTTGACAGATGAAAGCTGACCCAGTACTCACAAATGCCAGTTCTGACTTAGTCCTTAGCCTGTTGCAGATAAAAGTTAGGTAACCTGACACTCTCTGGGTGGTGGATAAGGATGTGAGGCTGGGTGGGAGAGGCAGTGACTGGTTGCATCCTTGCAGAAGGAGTGGGGCCTGTTGGACTCATCACAAAAAGAGCTGTACTGGGGCGTGATGCTGGAGAAGTACGGCACAGTGGTGTCCCAGGGTGAGGTTTGATGGCCCTCTCTCTGTCCTGTCTTCCCTGCCCTATCCTCCACGTGCTTCCCTGCATGCGCTAAGCCCCCACTGGGGCTCCCCGTGCAGCGGCCCAGCATCTGGCTGCATGTCTTTCCTACCAGAAGGTGCCCACCCCCACACTTCTGTGCAAGCACCCATGTAACTGAGCCCCAAATGAACGTTCTCCCCAACCCAGCAAGCCTGCCGCTGCTAGAGTCAGATATACAAGTTGAGTCTGAGCGGAGGCCAAAACAGGAGACCCCACACGCAGGACCGGAGTCCCTCAGGAGCCATCTCCCAGAAGTGGGAGCCATTGCAGGTCCAGAGCTAGTTCAAGCCTGCACATCCTCTCCAAGCGAGAGCCGGAGCCTTTGCAAGGACCCTTCAGGCTTGTCTCCCACACCACTGTTTGAAGCTCCTGTTAGGCCGGCACCTCGGAAGCTGTACACTTGTGAGCAGTGCGGCCTCAGTTTCGATTGGAAGTCTGTTTTCGTCATCCACCATCGCACACACTTGCGTGGGCCAGGCCTGGAAAGGCCACCCCAGATCTCCCGGGAGCCAGCCATTCGGTGCTCTACTGGCCTTCGGGGCTATGTGTGTGTGGAGTGCGGGCGCAGCTTCAGCTGGAAGTCACAGCTGGTCATCCACCGCAAGACCCATGCAGGCCAGAGGCGCCACTTCTGCCGGGACTGTGGGTGCAGTTTTGACTGGAAGTTTCAGCTGGTCATTCATAGGAAGATCCACCAGCCAGAGGGCCCATGAGCAGCTGGAGAAGGCTGTCTCTCACCTTGGGGGCCTCCAGCCCCTAATGCAGCACTTCAGGCATGCCCACCAGTCAAAAGGAGGCTCTGGGGTACCCCAAATGAGTCAGGGACCCCAAGAAGATCCCTTGTTCGAAGTCAGACCACCCAGTGTAAGAAAAGGCTGTTTCCTTCTGCCCCTGCTTTATGGAGCCTGGTCTGGCCTGAACTGTACTAATCCGTGGCTAGGGTCCGGCTTGTGCAAGGGAAAGCCTCTCCCTGCTTTGAGATGCTCAGAAATTGCCTTAGGTTCCTCCTTGCAGTGGCTGGGCAAGATGTCTCTGTGGAAGGTACAGGAAAACCACAGCTGCCTTCCCATCCTCTTGCATGTGACCCTCAACTAACATGCTAGATTTTTAACGTAAGTTATACGTCTATAACTAGAATTTCTGAGGAAGAATTCTGACTTCTGGCTTCCACTGATCAAAAGAGCAGCCTTGTGTGCTGGCTGACCAGCTACAGGAACCACAGGGCCGCTGAGCCCAGACGGTTCAATTAGTCACTTCTCTCCTCCAGCCTACCTAGTTCCTTGGCCACACACATTGCTCACCAACCCCCCTGGCCTCTGAATTCCTGAACCTGGACTTGGATGAACAATAAGGGACTTTCCTTTGGGAGTGTGAGGGCACACGAGCGGCTTCTGAGAAGGTAGACAACGCATGGGTGCCTCAGGCCAGGCATGCCTCCAGGTCAGGCCTACACCCCACACAACCAGGTTCATCATTAAACTGGAGGGCAAAGAGCTACCCAGGGAACTGTGACCCTCAGGACAGTCACTTATAACTTGTCAGTGCATGGTGTTCTATTAACTGTGCCTGTAAACTAGGTGACTCAAAACAGATCTGTTTGCTAGTTGTGCCAACATCAAAACAGTGAAATACATCTCACTAGATCAAAGATGTTAGCAGGGGGCAGGTTCCACCTGGGAGGCACAGAGGTTACCTGAGGCCCTTGGCTTATGGCCTCTTTCTCCTTGGATCATTGACTCTCTGATTTCCACTTACAGGACTGTTATGCCCAGATCACGTCCCCAAAGAAGCCACCGGAGACTTTAGGTACAGAATGCAAAAGCAAGGTTTATTCTTTACAAGCCACGTGGTCAGGGAAGCTCATCCCAAATACTCACTCTTAGCAGTGAGGCCGGGAGGAGCTTGTCCTTTCTTGGGGAAGTTAGTTTTTATAGGCAAAACCCATCAAATTTCTTAGAGGGGAGGGGGGTTAGTACGGGTCCATCCTTGATTGGTCCAGTTTTCCCGGGCCTGGACTTGGTAGCTTATCTGTTTGCCCTGTCAGGAGTTTTACAACCCATCTCCGGGGTCTGTGAAGTTTGGGACGTTTTATGACCACTTAGCCTCTGCCAGATGGTTGAATATCCTCTGTGTTTTCTTCTGTAGCTGATAAAGCCACCTGGGAAGAAGGGGTCTAAGTTCTTATCTGCACTTAGGAATACAATTATCACTTTGGGGGCAGTCCAGCACAAGTCCCAGGCTTTGTCCTTGAGCCGCCATGGGGGCTGGCTGGCCAAGCACGTACTGACTGTGGGGGCTGGCTCAGTGGTCCAGGCTCTGTCCTTGATTCATGCACATAACTCTAAGTTGGTGAGGGGCCCCATACAGTAAACATCTGGCTGAACTTTACGCAGTCAGAGTACGTGCAGAAAGGGAGCTACTGCAAGGACTGTGTCTTTTGTTCATGGCCCTCCCAGAGACTGCTTGCTCAAGTCTCAGGAAACTGAAATTGAGGCCTGATCTCTGAGAGAAGACTGAGCAGCCTGTTATGGCATCTGCTTGGTCCTTTCAAGGACCTTTGTAGTGGCATGGGCCCCTTATATATTCCAGGGGTGATCACCATCTTAACGTCAGATGATGAGGCAAATTTTATTTTGTTTGAGACGGAGCCTCCTCATGTAGCATAAGCTGGCCTCTAACTGGTGATCCTCCTGTCTCAGCTTCCTGAGTGCTGGAACTATAGGCTTGTACCACCAAGACCAGGTTGGTATTTTTAAATTCTCTGTATGTGTGTTTGAGATAGTCTCGCTATAATGTCCAGGCTGACCTCAAACTCTCTGTGGTGGTCCAGCCTCAGCCTCCTGAGTGCTGGGATTAAAGGTGTGCACCATCAGGCCAGGCTAAGACTTTAAATACTTTTCATTTTAAAATTCAGAAATATGGAAAAGGTTTCAGTGTTGTCGGCAGATCTCTGTGAGTTAGAGGCCAGACTGGTTTCCATAGTGTGTTCCAGGACAAATGGGCTATGTAGTGAGATCCTGTCTCAAAAATAAGGAAATAAATAAGCAAATAAATTCTAGAGATGGGCATATCAAAGTGTCTTCTAGAAACTTGGGTTTTCAACACTGTTCATTCTTGCTCACTACTCTCCAGTTCTTTTCGGGGTATGTGTGTGTGTATATGTGTGTGTGTGTGTGTGTGTGAGTGACTTCACATCCAGTGGTTTTTTTTTTTTTTTGGTTTTTCAAGACAGGGTTTCTCTGTGTAGCTTTGCGCCTTTCTTGGAACTCACTTGGTAGTCCAGGCTGACCTCAAACTCACAGAGATCCGCCTGGCTCTGCCTCCCGAGTGCTGGGATTAAAGGCGTGCGCCACCACCGCCCGGCTCATCCAGTGCTTTTAACCTCTGAGCCATTTCTCCAGTCCCATCGGGCAGAGCATTATCGAAATGTTTGCTCAGTCAGAGTCCCTCCTAGTTGCTCATGTGTGCCTCTTCTTTCATGTCCAGAAGGATGTATGTCCTCCCTGTTCCACCTGGACTGGTCATGAGTGGTTTGACCATGACCATTTTCATGCATTCCTTAGATCTCTTGCCTATTCGTTACTTTTGTCCTAGACAATTGAAGAACAGTGTCAGTTCACAGAGCAAGTTCCAGAATCTGCTCTTTACATTGTTTTTTGGGGGGAACTGAGATCTCTCCATATGACCCAAGCCTGCCCTCAGTTCTTTTTTTGTTTGTTTGTTTTGTTTTGTTTATTTTTTGACACAGGGTTTCCAGGTTTCTCTATGTAACAGCCCTGATGTCCTGGAACTCACTCTGTAAACCAGGCTGGCCTCTAACTCACAAAGATCCAGATCTGCCTGCCTCTGCCTCTCAAGTGTTGGGATTAAAGGTGTGCACCCCCACTGTCCTCTTGCCCTCAGTTCTTTTGATGTGTGTGTGAACCATGTGCGTACACAGTGTCCATGGAAGTCATAAGAGAGAATAAAATCCCCTGAAACTAGAGCTACAGGTGGTTGTGAGTCACCATTTTGGTGCTAGGAACTGAACCAAGGTCCCCTGCAGGGTCAGCAAGTGCTGACCATAACCACAGAGCCATATCTTCAGCCCCCACCTTAAGTTCTTGATCCTTGGTTAGTTTTTTTGTTTTTTTTTTTTTCTTGGCAAGAATTCACATAGCCCAGGTCCTCCCTTGCCTACACCTTCTGAATGCTGGGATTACAGGTGTGTGCTACCACACCCAGCTCACGCACTTACAAATATGCCTGGTGGCCCCTGCTGTAATAGCCACTCATCTTTTCCTTGGACTAAGATGGGCAAAGACGGGGAGAAGGTGTCTTTCTACACTATTCCCGCCGTTGTGAGTCTACACCGAGTCTTCCTGTAATCTTACCGAGTCCTCGTGCTGGCCCCACCTTTTTCTTCCTCCCCACTTGAGTTTTCCTCACCCCTACTCTGGTTAAACCCAATGGAGGAAGCTCAGATACCTCGCCACCTTCAGTTGCCTCGCTGACTCAATGATTGACAGAGTTGGGATGCATGCTGGCTTTGTCTGACTGGAGACATCCAAGGGAGTGGGATGATGGCTCAAATTAAAGCCAACTATTATGGGCTAGGTTCATAAGTGAAACTGGAAGGGAGGAGGGCCTCAAACACCAGGTAGCAAGTTCCCCTCCCCACTGTGTTCCCACATGGATTGCTGAACAAGCTGCTCCCCTCACTCAAGCTTCGGCCTGATAGCAGACCTCCAGACAAGCCAGTCACATCCTTGAGCGGGACCAGGAGCCACCGCAGCTCAGCGCAAGGCCTCCCTGGCTCCTGTCCTGCAGTGGGTTCCAGCTCACTCAGAAGGCTTTTTGTTGTCGTTGTTGTGTTTTGGGATTGGTTTTGGTTTTTTGTTCGTTCTTTTTTTTGGGGGGAGGGGGTGTTGTTTCAAGACAAGGTTTTTCTGTGTAGCCCTAGTTGTCCTGGAACTGTTTCTGTACACCAGGCTGGCCTCAAACTCACAGAGATCCAAGTGCCTCTGCTGGGGATAAAGGTGTGCGCCACCACTGCCTGGCCAGAAGACTGTCTTAATCGTTGAAAGGTTTGTGTTTTTCATAGCTGGTCATGATACAAACCTGTACTCCCAGCAAGAAGATCAGGAGTTCAAGGTCTTTCTTAGCTACATAGCAAGCTCCAGCCTGTGTTCTATGAGACCTTGTCTGATAAAACAATCTAAATATAAACCAATAAAATCGGTATCATCTTTTGGTGGTTTTCCAATCATAATAAATTTAGAGCAAAAGGCAGAATGCCAAGTGTTTGACAACAGCGCGCGCGCACGCGCACACAAACACACACACACACACACACACACACACACACACACACACACACACGAGTGTGGTCTGTGTGTGTTTGAATGTGTGGGTGCACATGTATCCAGGTGTTGTGTGGAGGCCTGAGGTTGATGTTGGGGATCTTGCTCATTCTTCCAGTCAAACCCAGAGCTTGCTGATATGGCTCATCTCACCACCCATCTTGCCCTGGGGATTGTCTCCAAATTCTGAGGCTGGGATGACCGGAACCACCATACCCACCCAGCGTTTATATGGATTCTGGGGACTTGTCCTTGTCCCTTTGCTTGTTCCACAAGCATTTTAAGAGATGAACACCAGCTCAGTACTTAAGAGCAGTGTCTGCTTTTCCAGAAGATCCGGTTTCAATTCTCAGCAACTCAATGGCAGCTCATAACTGTCTGTAACTCCAGTTCCAGGGGATCTGACACTCTCTTCTGGTCTTCCTGGGCACTGTACACACATCGTGCACAGATATACATGCAAGCAAAACACCCATACATATGAAATAAAATAATATATAAAAAGAGAGAGAGAGAGAGAGAGAGAGAGAGAGAGAGAGAAAGCTGGGTGGTAATGGCGCATGCCTTTAATCCCAGCACTTGGGAGGCAGAGCCAGGCAGATCTCTGTGAATTCGAGGCCAGCCAGGTATACAGAGTGAGATCCAGGACAGGCACCGAAACCACAGGGAGAAACCCTGTCTTGAAAAACCAAAAAAAGGGGCTGGAGAGATGGCTCAGAGGTTAAGAGCACTGGCTGCTCTTCCAGAGGTCCTGAGTTCAATTCCCAGCAACCACATGGTGGCTCACAACCATCTGTAATGAGATCTGGCGCCCTCTTCTGGCCTGCAGGTAAACATGCAGGCAGAACACTGTATACATCATAAATAAATAAATCTTTAAAAAAAAAAAAAGAGAGAGAGAGACAGAAATGCTCTTCACCACGTGAGACATGTAAAAACACACCCATCCGTGACATGAGAAGAAGGCCCATAGAACCTAACCATGCTCTCATTCTAATCTGGAACTTAGAGCCTCCAAAGCTAAGAAATAAATCTTTGTTGTCTTTTTTTTTTTTTTTTTTAAAGAAAAGAGAGTGGTGTGTTGGGGCTGCAGCACATTTGGAGAGTGTCCCAGCTAGTTTCATGTTAACTTGATACAAGCTATCTGAGAGAAGGAAACCTCAATTTAAAAAAATGCCTCCATAAAATTGGGTTGCCAGGTAGTGATGGCACATGCCTTTAATCCCAGCACTCTGGAGGCAGAGACAGGCAGATCTCTGAGTTCAAGCCAGCCTGCTGGTCTCCAGAGTGAGTTCCAGGACATCCAGAACTGTTATATAGAGAAACCTTGTCTCAGAAAACAAAACAAAACAAAAATTGATTGGGCTGTAAACAAGCCTATAGAGCATTTTCTTAATTAGTGATTGACGAGGGAGGGCCCAACCCATTGTAGGTAGTACCACCGTGGACTGGTGGTCCTGAGTTCTATAACAAAGAAGGCTGAGCAAGCCAGTAGGCAGCACTCCTCTATGACTTCTACATCAGTTCCTGCATCCAGATTCCCGCCTGGTTTGAGTTCCTGCATTGTGACTCAGATTATGTAAGCCAAACAAACCCTTTCCTCCCCCATTTCCTCATAGTGTTTCATCACAACAATAATAACCCTAACTAGCAGTGTTTTGCCTAGCAGCAGGCACCAAGCTCCCCAGTACTGCATAGGCTGTGTGGTCGTACATGCCTGGCCTGAGCCAGCAGGCCTCTCTTCAGCGTAGGCTCCTGAGAGGGAGGACTGGGAATGAGAAAGACAGGAAAAGTGGGACCAGGAGATCTTGCATAAGCGGATGGCCTATGCCAAGGAAGAACTGGGGTGCCAGTATCCAAAATCACAGCTTCAGCCGGGCGGTGGTGGCGCACACCTTTAATCCCAGCACTCGGGAGGCAGAGCCAGGCAGATCTCTGTGAGTTCGAGGCCAGCCTGGTCTCCAAAGTGAGTTCCAGGAAAGGCGCAATGCTACACAGAGAAACCCTGTCTTGAAAAACAAAAACAAAAACAAAAAACAAAACAAAACAAAAAATTAACAGCTCCCCTCAAGGCCCTGGCCCCAAGCCATTGCTGGCTTTGCTAAGCATGTTCCTGGTTTTAGACAAGAAACTGTCCCTTCTTCATATATCATGGCTTGGGAGAGCCTTGGTTTGCCCTGGCTGCCCACGCATGCCTATAATGCAGAGACAGGATTTCAAGGTCATCCTTGGCTACATAACAAGTTTGAAGTCATCCAGGGATACATGAGCATCAAAAGTTTTTTTTAAAGACCAATAAATAAAATAGATTAAACTACTTTGAGCCTGAGAAGAAATGAAAGACTGTTAATGCTTACAAGAAAGAAAGATTGAGAGGCTGGAGAAATGGCTCAGAGGTTAAGAGCACTGGTTGCTTTTGCAGAGGACCCAGGTTCAATTTCCAGTGCCCAGATGGTGGCTCCCAACTGTTCATAACTTCAATTCCAAGGATCCAAATGCCCTTTTCTGACTTCATGGGCACCAGACATGAATGTGGTACACTCAGGCAAAACACTCATACATATCAAATAGAAATAACTAAGTCTTATTAGAATTTTTATTTTATTTATTTATTTTTTGGTTTTTCAAGACAGGGTTTCTCTGTGTAGTTTTGATGCCTGTCCTGGATCTCACTCTGTAGACCAGGCTGGCCTTGAACTCACAGAGATCCACCTGGTTCTGCCTCCTGAGTGCTGGGATTAAAGGCGTGAGCCACCATCGCCTGGTGAATTTTTATTTATTTATTTATTTGAATTTCTATTTTTAAAAGAAGATTAAATATACCCAATGAAGAGCATATCAGGATTTTGTTTGCTTTCTGATTTTTTTTCCAGAGAGTATTTTAACAACTTCAGGACAACACATTTTTAAAAATCTACTAAAAGCAGATTTTCTTTCTTTCTACTTTTTTTTTTTTTTTTGAGACATGGTTTCCTTGTATAGTCCTGGCTGTCCTGGAACTCACTTTGTAGACCAAGCTGGATTCGATCTCAGAGACCTGTCTAACTCATGAGTGCTGGGAGTAAAGGCGTGTACCACCACTGCCCCGCTTAGAAGCAGATTTTCTTATTGATTTCTTATTTGTTTATATATTTATCAAGATAGGGTCTTGCTATGTAACCCTAACAGGCCTGGGTTTCACTATGTAAAACAAGCCTGTCTCCAGCTAGCGGTAATCCTCCTGTCTCTGTCTCCTAAGTACTGGGATTTTAGGCATATGTCACCCACATTAGCCTGATTTATGTTCTGTTTTTTGGAAAAGGTATCATGCAGCCCAGGCTAGCTCCTGATCCTTTTGTTTCCACTTTCCACATACACAACTAGGCCTACCTAGAAATAGATTCTCTCTACCAGAAATGTAAAGGATAAACCAGGTGGTGGTGGCACAGGTCTTTACTCCCAGCACTCAGGAGGCAGAAGCAGTTGGATCTCTGAGTTCGAGGCTAGCCTGGTCTATAGAGTGAGTTCCAGGACAGCCAGGGCTACACAGATAAACCCTGTCTCACAAAAACAAAAACCATTAAAAAAAAAAAAAGAAAGAAAGAAAGAAAGAAAAAGAAAGAAAAAAAAGAAATGCAAAGGTACAGAAATCCAGTTTTAATGAAACTGGGGGGGCGGTCATGTTAATATATAAGAGACTAATTTTGATTTAGGCACAGTCGGGCACACCTGTAATCCCAATACTAGGTAGGCTGTGGTAAAATGATTCAAGTCCAAGGTTAGCTTTGGTAAAATAATCAGACTCTGTCCAAAATACACAAACATTACTTGGGGCAAATATTTGTCACAAACACTACATGAAAGGTCTATTTTTAAAATAAAACAAACAAGGGCTGGGGAGATGGCTCAGCAGTTAAGAGCACTGACTGCTCTTCCAGAGGACCTGGGTTCAATTCCCAGCGCCCACGTGGCAGCTCACATCTATCTATAACTCCAAGGTCTGACACCCTCACACAGATATACATGAAGACAAAACACGAATGCACATAAAATAAAAATAAATTAATTAGTTAAAAAACAAAACCCAAAACAAACCGAGACTCAATGAATATGATGGTGAATGCCTTTACCAGCACGCAGGAGGCAGAGGCTGGTGGATGTTAATGAGTTGGAGGCCTGCCTGATTGACACATTTCAGGCCAACTAGACTTTCAGGCCGACTAGAACTAGAACACAGTCGTCTCAAAAAAACAAAACAAAGCGAAGCAAAAACTCATGTGCATTGAAAGGAGAATAAAACTATGCAAAGACAATTTGACAGAAACGAATGTCCAAGTGTTGAGGAAGGAAGCAATGTTTCCGATGGGAAAGAAGCTAAGGACCTGGAGATTAAAGTGGCTGTGGTGGGTGGGCTGTAGCTCAGGTAGAGCACCTGAAACTGTGGGTCTAATCCTCCTAACCACTTAAATGGCACATGGTAGCCCATGCCTGGAATCTCAACACGAGAAGGTAGAAGTAGGAGAATCAGAAGTTCAAGGTCATCCTTGGGTCCACAATTCCAGGCCAGCCTGGGATATATATCATGTCTTAAATAATAGTAGTAGACTCTCCAGTTCAATGAACTTAGTATGAAACTGCCTCCTGAATGCATATCTCTTTTTTTTTTTTTTTTTTTTTTTCCGAGACAGGGTTTCTCTTGTGTAGTTTTGCGCCTTTCCTGGAGCTCACTTGGTAGCCCAGGCTGGCCTCGAACTCACG
>CABHPH010131146.1:0-19497 GCA_902168325.1 Peromyscus nudipes | reverse complement strand
CGGGAACATCACAGAAGAGGCGGCAGAAAGATTGTAAGAGCCAGAGGTTGGTGTGGAGTGTTGTGTAACAAGGGCCTTCTAGAAACAACGGGGCCATTGCACTCACGAACTCACAGCAACTGTGGTTCCTATGCAAGGGCTAGTTGGCTAGGGCTGTTCACCAACAAAGTGGTTACACTTCTTTGGGGGATGGGGATGGGAACGAGTTGGCCTGGGGTTCATCCACCAACATCTGGCCCTGGGGGCCTGACCCACAACTCCAGCAGGAATTTCCATGCCCACCACCTAACACTGAGTCCCCTCAAAACACATCTGGCTCCTGACCTACAGAGAACACCTCCCAGTGACCTCAGCATTCTTCTAGCCTGTGGTTCTTAGAGTCACTCTCTCTCAGGGCCATTTCTGGTCCCAATACTTCTGAGACCTTGGGACGCCCACCTAGTCCTGTCTAGTTTACCACCACAGTTCATACAGGTACTCCCGCCTCCTCACAGTACAGACCATATTTTCCAGAGCCATGGTGACGAGGATATGAGATGGGTCATGCAGTTCAGGGCAGAGCCCCCTAAACAGCTGTTCTGTTCTTGTTCTTAGCCAGAAATGTCATGGGTCCTGTCTTGGCTGGAGGCCAAAGATGCTAGAAAAGCATTCTGGTTCCTGGTCTGTGTTCTTATTTCCTTCCCCTAAACCAGCATTCCTGCCCTGAGGCAGTATGTGAGTGAGACCTAACCTCCAGTCCAGACACTGTTCCCTTCAGGTGAATACCTTTAAAATTAGATCTCTAGGTTTTCACAGGTTATAAATGATTTTAGGTTCTCAACTCTTGATAGGGGAATGTTATAGTAGCATTAGAGGACACTGAGACTTTGAACCCCACCGGCCATGTTCCTGATATGCTGGCTAGTTTTATGGCAACTTGACACAAGCTAAAGTCATCAGAGAGGAGGGAGCCTCAACTGAGAAGATGCCTCCAGAAAATCCAGCTGTAAGAAAACCTGCAGAGCATTTTCTTAATTAGTGATTGATATGGGAGGGCCCAGCCTATTGTAGGTGGGGCCATCTCTAGTCTGGTGGTCCTGAGTTCTAAAAGAAAGCAGGCTGAGCAAGCCATGAGACGCAAGCACACCTCCAGGCTCCTGCTGTGTTTGACTTCCTGTCCTGACTTCCTTTGATGATGGACTACGACTATAAACCAAATAGACCCTTTCCTCTCCATTTTGCCTTTGGTATTTCATCATATGGAGAATAACCCTAAGTACCTGGTAACACTAGAAAGGTAAACACCACTCTTGTCACCCCTTGGCCTTTAAAGCAACATGGGGGGGGGGGTGGCTGGAGAGATGGCTCAGTGGTTAAGAGCACTGACTGCTCTTCCAGAGGGCCTGTGTTCAGTTCCCAGCACTTACACGAGGTGGCTCACGATTGCTTGAACTCCAGCTCCAAGGGGATACGATGCCTCTGATCTCTGTGGGTACTTGCACTCACATGCACATACCCACACACATGCATACACAGAATCAAAACAAAAGGGATCTGGGCATAGTGGCAGAAGTAGGCAGATCTCTGAGTTCAAGGCCAGCCTAGTCTACATAGTGAGTTTCACGACATCCAAGACTACACACAAAGACCCAGAGCTGCAGTTAGCACTCTCTTCACTGGAGCGGCTTCAAAGCTTCAAAGCTGGTCCTTAGCAGGGAACCATGGAGCAGGCAGGGATAGGAGGTAGGGATGGGGGAGAGAAGAGGGAGGGGAGGGGCAGCACTGAACAGCAGTATTCATCTATTGTTTCAAATCCACACACAGGCTTCTGCATACACATTCAAGTTTATTCTCTAAGTGCTGCTAAGCCATGGGTATCTGGGATCCTGACAACTTTGTGAAGCTGATGCTAAGAACCCTGGCCAAAATCAGTTTCCACACTTTTGGATAGCCTTTCAGTTGGTCATAGCTTCCATGTTCCTTCACACACAGCCTTGTACATGTCTGGCATTAGACGCCTGAAAGTCTGGGTCTTGTTGTCCAGTATGTACAATGGGTCAACAACGACTCCCACATCAAAACCCTCACGCACCAGTTGTGACTTCACCAGCTTGAAGGTGCCCGTGACCTCCAGGGAGTCCTGCAAAGCAGTAATCATGACCCCTGATGGTGATACCAATTCCCTTATCCATCCACTCCTGCTACCTCGCTCTCACCTGGACACGGATGAAATGAGGTGCAGCGTAAGCAGGGAGCCAGGAACGGACATGCTGGTACAGCTTCTGCCCATCGAAATTCTGCCCAGGAGTCAGCTTCACAGCAGCCATGCCAACCTTACCCTCACACCCTAGAAAGCACACTGGTCACTCAGCTGGCCCAGCTCTGCTCACTGGCTGTGCAACTAGACATAGCTCTTAACCTCTCTGTACCCCAAAGGTGCCCCAGATTTGTAATGACCACCTTCCATTCCCAAAAGTGCAAGATGTTTAAAGTCAGGCAAACTCTCCATACCTGGCACAGGCACGCCATAGACGTTGACTTCTTGTAGGAAGTCTAGGCTGGACAACACTCCTTCCACCTCTCGTGTGGATACGTTTTCGCCCTTCCACCTGCAGGATGGGAGGCCACGCCCCAAGATAGGAATGCTCCGCCCCCTGAAAGGGATGCTACCCTCCCCAAGCGACCCCAGCCCCAGGAAGGGAAGTTCTGTCCCCTGGAAAAGAGGGTGGAAGAGAGGGTCCCATCCATCCCTAGGCAGAATGGACACCAGAAGCCCCATTCCCCAAACCACTCATGCCTGACCGGAAGGTGTCACCCAGGCGGTCATGGAAGTAGAAGAAATTTTCACTGTCCAAGGACAGTACATCGCCAGTATTGTAGTAGAGGTCTCCTGAGCGCCGCACATCTGTAACCAGTTTCCTCTTGGAGTGTTCCTTGGACCCACGGTAACCCAGGAAGGGCTGGCTCTTTAGTATCTTGGTCAATAGGAGACCTGCCTCTCCTGGAGGTATAAATGGAAAATAAGCCCTAAATGAGAACCCTATCAACTCGTAGGCAGCTCCTGCCAGAGGTTCCTCACTCTTCATCCAGCCAAAGGTAGAACTAAGTTGTACTGTTAAGGCTGGAGAGATAGTTCAGTGGTTAAGAACACTGGCTGTTGTTCCAGAGGATCTAAAGTTAGGTTGCTACCATCCACATGGTGCCGCACAATCACCTTCTGCCTTCCTCAGGCACCAAGCACACATGCGGTGCATATTCATCAACGTAAACAAACATTCATGTCTATAAAATAAAAATTTAACAGATGGGTTGATGGGAGACACGCAGACTAAAGGCGAGAGAAACCAAGAGGAGGAGAGAGAAACTTGGACAGTCAGAGAGTTCTGAAAAAGAGAAGGGAGCATCAGGGTGTCCGTAAGAAACAGGGTGGGGGTGAGGAACCGACAAAGGGGGTGAGTGGGAGGAAGACATGCCAGAGCCCTTGCAAAACCCCAGGAGAGGAGGTGCAGGGTAAGGGACCGATATCTCGGAGGTTGTGACCCCTACAGAAAGCTCAGGAGAACCAATAGACACACATCAAGGCAGTAGAACAGAATAAGACTGAAGCAGGAGAGCTGGGCAGAGCCAAAATCCTGTAAGGCAGAGGTCCTCAAGTGATGGTCAGACAGGCCAGTGACTCGAGTTCAAGGTGAGGGTTGCAGACATCACCACCTATCACCATGTTAAGACTTTGGGCCAGGTGTGGCGGCACACTCCTGTAATCCTAGCATTTGGGAAGTAGAGGCAGAAGGATTAAGAGTTCACGACCAGCTTGGGCTATATGAGACATTACACTCAAAAACTGGAATAAAAAATAATAAAAATAGGCCGGGCGGTGGTGGCGCACGCCTTTAATCCCAGCACTCAGGAGGCAGAGGCAGGCGGATCTCTGAGTTCGAGGCCAGCCTGGGCTACCAAGTGAGTTCCAGGAAAGGCGTACAGCTACACAGAGAAACCCTGTCTCGAAAAACCAAAATAATAATAATAATAATAATAATAATAATAATAATAATAATAATAATAATAATAAAAAGGACTTTGGGCAGCTTGTTCCAGCCAAGGAGATGGAAGTAATTACCCCTCACACATCTAAAGACTTGCTGACCTCCTTACCTGGCCCCACAGGGATGCAGAAACCCTGTTTGTCCCTCACAGGCTCTGCCGTCTCTACGTCAAACTGTACAAGCTCAAAGGGACTCAGCATCTGGGATGGAGGGTGGAGAGCATTGGCAAAGTTCCTGGGGGCTCAGCCTCAGGACCGCCATCACGCTGGGAGTCCCGTCCACTCACTCGAAGGAAGCAGTTGGTCTTGCCCACAGCCCCGCATCGTCCCACATAGTTCATTAAGCCCATGTTGCCCTCCGTGGAGCCGTAGAATTCCCAGATCTGAATGGGACCAAAGCGTTGCTGGAAGGTTTTCCACACATCTGCCCGAAGTCCATTGCCCATTGCCAAGCGGACGGGATGTATCTTGTCTTCTGGTTGCTGCAGGGACATCCCAAGAAGGGTCAGAAAGTGGTGCCCTGGAAGTTATGGCTGGGAACTCTTTCTGAAGAAAATATCTTTTTTTAAATTTTTTTTTTAAATTTATCTATTCATTATGTATACAGTGTTCTGCCTGCCTGCATGCCTACATGCCAGAAGAGGGCACCAGATCTCATTATAGATGGTTGTGTGCCACCATGTGGTTGCCGGGAATTGAACTCAGGACCTCTGGAAGAGCAGCCGGTGCTCTTAACCTCTGAGCTATCTCTCCAGCCCAGGAAATATCTTAATCTTGGAAATTACCCAAGGCATGCAAAGGCATGCACCACCACCGCCTAGTAATGTCTAACTCTTCTTAAGTACTCCTGGTAAATTCCCTGAGTATAGGTCTCACCACTACGCCTTTAATCCCAGCACTCAGGAGGCAGAGGCAAGAGGATTTCTGTGAGTTCGAGGCCAGCCTAGAGAGAGTTCTAGGACAGACAGGACTGTTATTATATAGAGAAAACAAAATGAACAAACAAACAAAAAGATTAGATATGAGTGCTGGGCATGCCTATAATCCTGGCACTCAGGAAATTGAGGCAGGAGGACTATTAGTTGGAGATCAGAATGAGCGGCATAGCAAATTACAGGCCAGCCTGGACTATAGAGAGAGAGCTCCATCTTAAAAAAAAAATATTGGAGCCAGGAGGTGGTGGCGCACGCGTTTAATCCCAGCACTTGGGAGGCAGAGCCAGACGGATCTCTGTGAGTTCAAGGCCAGCCTGGTCTACAGAGTGAGATCTAGGACAGGCACCAAAACTGCACAGAGAAACCCTGTCTCAAAAAAACAAAAATTAATTAATTAATTAATTAATTAATGGCGTCTGTACCTAAATTATCCCTGTGGGCATTTGCCTAGAGAAAGTTTCTTGGGGTAGGCTTATCTGCAGAGTTACCTAGCTAGGAGTAACTGGAGACATCAACAACCTCTGATCTTACCTCAGGTAGGCATCTGACCATCTGACACTACTTGGGGTAGTTTCCAGGAACATTGATCTAGGAGAATTGTTATCTGGAGGCGTTATCTACAAGGGTTTCTGTGGAGTGGTGTCATTCATTTATAGGTAAACTAGGGAGTCACTTGAAACCTTATCTTTTTTTGTTCTTTTCTTTCTACACATGGTTTCTCTGTGTAGCTTTGGAGCCTGTCCTGGATCTCACTCTGTAGACCAGGCTAGCCTCGGACTCACGGAGATCGGCCTGCCTCTGCCTCCCAAGTGCTGGGACTAAAGGTGTGCACCACCACCACCACCACCACCACCGACTGGCTTGAAACCTTATCTTGAAGTGTTACCCAAAGAAGGGACCTTACCGGGAAGAATTCTCATGGGGCTTTTGATTTGAAACTGAAGGGGTGGGGAGAGACTGGGAGCTGGGGCATTTAACCTGGAGACAGTTTTCTAGGGACCACAGCTCATTGCTCTATAAGAATAAGAGCCTCTAGCATGTTTACCCTGAGTCACACTGTTCCAGATATTTTATATAATAAATTCATTTCATGTTACAGCGCCCCCTTCAGGTAGATACTATTCTTTTTTATTGTAGCATCTACCGTTAGTAGCTGTATTTGTAAACTGAGATCCAGGGCTGGTGAAGGTCCAGATTGGGACTGTTCTCATCTATGTTTTTTTTAAATGAAGTCACTGAAACTGGACAAGGCAGAGTTACCTCCGTGGTGATAGCTAGTTTGCCATCTTGACACAATCTAGAATCAAGTGCGGAAGGAGTCTCAGTGAAGGACCACACAGGCTAGATTGGCCTGTGGCATGCCTGTAAGGGATTGACTTTGGAAGCCCATCCTGAATGTGGATGATGTCATTTTACAGACTGGACTAAATGAAGGGGAAAGAGCAAAGTGTGTGTTGGCATGAGTGCATTAATTTATTACTTGAGGCTCTTGACTGTGGATGTGATGTGAGGAGTTGCTTTAAATTCCTACAGCCTTAGCCAGGCCTGGTGGTGCACACCTTTAATCCCAGAACTTCAGAGTCAGAGGCAGGCGGATCTCTGTAAATTTGAGGCTAGCCTGGTCTACAAAAGAGTTCCAGGACAGCCAAGGCTGTTACACAGAGAAACCCTGTCTCGAAAAACAAAAACAAAAAGAAAAAAAAAAAAGAAAAGAAAAGAAAAGAAAATTCCTGCAGCCTTGATTTCCCCACAATAATGCACTATAACCTAAAACTGTGAGCTAAAGAAACCTTTTCTTCCTTAGGTTGTTTTCATATTTTACAATAAGAAGAAACTTGGCCAGGCGGTGGTGGCGCACACCTTTAATCCCAGCACTTGGGAGGCAGAGGCAGACGGATCTCTGTGAGTTTGAGGCTAGCCTGGGCTACAGAGTGAGTTCGAGGAAAGGCGCAAAGCTACAGAGAAAAGAAAAAAAAAAAAGAACCTAGTACACATCTGCCCAGATGACTAACCATTAAAGCACCTATTAGAAGACATGGGAAAACATGAGAAGTAGCCGGGCGGTGGCGCACGCCTTTAGTCCCAGCATTCAGGAGGCAGAGCAGGTGGATCTCTGTGAGTCCAGTCCAGCCTGGTCTAAAGAGTGAATTCCAGGACAGGTTCCAAAGCTACACAGAGAAACCCTGTCTCAAAAACCCAAATAAAGGCCGGGCGTTGGTGGCGCACGCCTTTAATCCCAGCACTCGGGAGGCAGAGGCAGGCGGATCTCTGTGAGTTCGAGGCCAGCCTGGGCTACCAAGTGAGCTCCAGGAAAGGCGCAAAGCTACAGAGAGAAACCCTGTCTCGAAAAACCAAAAAAAAATAAAAAAAATAAAAATAAAAAAAAAAGAAAAAGAAAAGAAAAGAAAAGAAAAAACCCAAATAAAGAAAGGAGAAAATGTGGAAAGTATTCGGAACTTATCGTGTGAGACTTTGTTTTGAAGCTGAGTGTCAGTGTAGCCCAGGCTAACATTCAACTCTGTGTAGCCAAGAGGTGACTTTCCTTGAGCCCCATAGGTATGGGTCTTTCTGTCTTTGATGTCGGGTCTCACACATGCTAAGCCTGTCCTCTACTCCTGAGTCCTGTCTTCACTCCTTATCTAAATCTTTATCTGACAACTACTTTATCTGGAAAGTCATCTAGGGTTTCATGCCTGGGAATTCACTTTAGAGCCTTAATCCTAGAGCCTCACCTCAGGAACATTACACAGGTATCTCAGGACCTCACCCACATACTGGATCACCGTCACACCGTGCTGCCGACAGTCGGCCCAGAAGCGGGAGGCAGAGAACTTGGGGGCCAGGACACAGGTGGCTCCTGGTAGGGAAAAAAAAATGAGTGACCATGTTCCATGTTGCTGAGAGAATCTATGTGATCACCTGGTTGTGACATTTCAAATGTGAAGTAATGCTACACTCACCTAAATGACCCACACACCTAAGATTTACCAGTGAGGGGATGGTGGTGTGGCTCAATAGTAGAGCACTTGCTCCAAATTCACTAGAAACAGACCTCGAATGTACAAGGTCTTGGACTATCCCCAAACCTGCAAAATAAATAGTAATTTTGCAGGTTTGGGGATGGAGCCTCTAGAAGGCATTTTTTTTTTGTCCTGTTTTGATTTTTTTTTTTTTTTTTTTTTTTTTTATTTTTTTTGGTTTTTTCAAGACAGGGTTTCTCTGTGTAGCTTTGCACCTTTCCTGGAACTCACTTGGTAGCCCAGGCTGGCCTCGAACTCACAGAGATCCGCCCGCCTCTGCCTCCCGAGTGCTGGGATTAAAGGCGTGCGCCACCACCGCCCGGTCTGTTTTGATTTTTTAAGAAAGACTTTTTTTTGTTTTTCTTTGAGGGGGGGCAATTAGAAACAGGATTTCTCTTTATAGCCCTCGCTGTCCTGGAACTCACTCTGTAGACTGGGCTGGGCTCAGACTTGGAGATCCACCAGTCTCTGTCTCCCAAATGAAGGGATTAAAGGTGTGCACCACCGCCACCTGGCAGATTTGTTTGTTTTTTATGTGTATATGTACATGCCTGCATGTGTATGTGTGCACACATGCATATGTATGTATGTATGTATGTATGCATATGCACCACATGCATGTGGGTGCCTGTAGAGGGCAGGAGAGGACATCAAATCCCCTGGAGTTGGAATGACAGGTGATGAGAAGCCCTCTGATGTTGGCATGGGAACCAAACCTGGATTCTCTACAAGAGCAGCAGGTAGTCTTAACTACTAAGTCACTAGCCATGGTTGGCTTGGACCTTGCTATGTGTGTAACCGGGCTGAGCCTGAAACTGCATTAGTTCTCCAGCTTCTGCCTCCTGAGTGTTGTATTGAGCTTAGTGGTATTAGTCACCACCCTGCTTGTTTCGTTTGACACAGGGCTTCTCTTTGTAGCCCTAGCTGCCCTGGAACTCGCTATGTAGACCAGGCTGGCCTCGAACTCCACCTGCCTCTGCCTCCCAAGTGTTCAGATTTAAAGCATGCACTGCCACCACCACCAGCCTGAGACCCTGTCTCTCAAGGACAAAAAAAAAAATAAAGTATCTACAACTGGGCATGGTAGTTAAAGGAAAAAATCAGAAGCCCTCTTCAGAGACACCCCCCCACACACACTCCAAAGGTATTTACCGACCAGCAGCTTACAGCTGACCAGAGATTGAACTCATTGAACGCGTATGGAGATAGGGCTAGAACCATAAATCTAAGTGTATATATCCTGGACTCAGCAAAACAGGATATAGGGAGTAAAAAATGTATGTCTCTGTAGATACCCTGCATCTTGTTAGCCACCAGTAATTTCAAGCTTATAGTTCAGCCAGTAACTTCAAAGAACTACCTCACCCCTAGCCCCCTTGTCCAATCCTGAGATATGTAACCCTCTGCACATAAACCTTTCCTATATAAACCCCTTGAAGTGAGGGCTCTGGCCATCCTCCTCTACCTGCTGTGTCAAGTGTTGGACACGGACCAAGCCCAGGCTTGCTTTGCTATTAATAAACCCCTGTGTGCTTGCATTGCATATCAGCTCTGTGGTGGTCTTGCTCAGGGGTCTTTCAACACAGGCACTACAGTTGTACACACCTGTAATTCAGCACTTGGGAGATAGAGTCAGAAGGATCAGAAGTTCAAGGCCACCTTCAGCTATATACCAAGTTTGAGGCCAGCCTGGGCTACATGGCCCAATCTGGGGTGGGGAAAACAAACTCAGGGTGCAGAGTATAGAATCGTGTCCTTTTGATTGCCCCCGACTAACACACCGTGATCCTTGGAAGACTCACCAAGTTCTAAGCAGCCCAGGACTCCGAGGATAAGGCCAACTGTGTGGTACAGAGGTAGAACAACGTAGACCACATCATCAGCTGTGGCCCCGCAGAATGACAACATCTTGCTGACTTGTAAGACCCGCTCATGGGAGAGGATGGCTGGCTTTGGGAGTCCTGGAGGATGACAGAGCAAGAAGGGTCGGGTAGGAAGAGAGACCACCACTGCAGGGTGGGTCTCCACAGACAAGCCTGCCTGCCTTTGAGCCTCTCAGAGGGGACCAAGTACGAAGATTTTTCTGGGTAAGGTGAGGCAAGCCATAATCCCAGCACTCAAGAGGGTGAGGCAGCTACATAGGGAGTTCAAAGTCATTTAAAACTGTTAGAGCAAGACTCTGTCTTAAGAGCTGGAGAGATGGCTCAAAGGTTAAGAGCATAGGCTGCTTGCTCTTCCAGAGGTCCTGAGTTCAATTCCCAGTTAACCACATGGCTCACAACCATCTATAATGAGATCTGGTGCCTTCTTCTGGCATGCAGGTATACATGTAGGCAGAACACTGTATATGTAATAAATAAATAGATTTTTGAAAAAAAAATTCTGTCTCAAAAGACCAAAACAGTAAGTAACAATGAACATAAAAACTTGTTGAGTGTCTTTTTGTTGTTGTTGGTTTTTCTGCATGTTTTGTTTTTTGAGACAAGATCTCTCTATGGCTCAAGCTAGCCTGGACTCACTATGAAACCCAGACATCAACCTTTCCTTCTTCCCTTTCTTCCTTCCTTCTTCCTTTTTTCTCCCTTTTTTTCCATCAAAAAGAACCTTCATTCCTTATTTATTTATCCCGAGACAAGGTTTCTTTGTGTAGCCCTGGTTGTTTTGGAACTTGCTCTGGAGACCAGGCTGGCCTCAAACTCAAAAGATCCTCCTTCCTCTGCCTCCTAAGTGCTGGGATTAAAGATGTGCATTTACCACACCCAGCTTGAATTTGTATTCCTTTTTAAAAACAAGGAATGGCGCCGGGCAGTAGTGGTGCACGCCTTTAATCCCAGCACTCGGGAGGCAGAGGCAGGCGGATCTCTGTGAATTCGAGGCCAACCTGGTCTACAGAGCTAGTCCAGGACAGGCTCCCAAGCTACAGAGAAACCCTGTCTCGAAAAACCTAAATAAATAAATAAATAAATAAATAAATAAATAAATAAAAACATGGAATGAAATGCTTTGTGAATTTGCCTGTCATCCTTGAACAGGGGACATGTTAATATGTGATGTGTATTGTTTGATTTTAGGATGTGAACCACTGAAAGGAGCAGACCTTGAACTCCACACCCTCTGGCCTCTTAACCCTAGGAGTGTTGCGATTTACGTGTGAACAGCACCATGTCCCACTCTGTGGTTGGTTTTCAGACCTGGTAATAATAAATCCAAACAAAATAGAACCACACTCAGGGTCAGAGTCAAAGTCAGAGGTTGGGTGTCAGAGGTCAAACAGAAGGCTTGGTGGAAAGGTAAGTGAGGTTAAGGTCAGAGTGTGGAGGGTGGGGGCATGGATGTCGGCTTCCTCACCGGTGGTTCCTGAAGTATAGATGAATAAGGCAGGGTTTTGCCACTGGATCTTAGCTCGAAGGCTGGCAGGCACTGGGTCAGAAGGTGCAGCATTCATGGCCGCCTCCAGAGCCTCCACACCTGGAGTGGGTGACGTGTGGCCAAGGTAGAAGCAGCAGATATTCTCTGCTAGCAGCTTAGGAAGGACTTCTTCCAGGCTCTCCTGGAGGTCTACATGGACCATCAGAGGAAAAAAGAGGTAAATCTTACCTTCCTTCAAAGTCAAGAGGGAGTCTCAGAGACCCAGAGACAGAAAAGCAAGTAGCAGAGAAAAGCTTCATCATTCTTGAATAAAGAACTTTGCTGGGTGGTGGTGGCGCACACCTTTAATCCCAGCACTCGAGAGGCAGAGGCAGGAGGATCTCTAAGTTCGAGGCCAGCCTGGTCTACAGAGTGAGTGCCAGGGCTACACAGAGAAACCCTGTTTCAAAAAACAAACAGAAGAACCTTGTAATTCATAAAATACAACTTTAGTCAAATAAAGCTGGGCATCAAGGCCCGGCGTCCTTAATCCCAGCATTCAGGAGGCAGGGACAGGTGGATCTCTGTGAGTTCAAGGCCAGCCTGATTCACATATCAAGTTTCAGGACAGCCAGAGCTTCACATAATGAGATCCTGTCTTGGAAACAAACAAACCAACAAAAACTTCAATTAAAGAAAATTAGCCGGACGGTGGTGGCACACACCTTTAATTCCAGCACTCAGGAGGCAGAGCCAGGAGGATCTCTGTGAGTTCAAGGCCAGCCTGGGCTACAGAGCAAGATCCAGGACAGGCACCAAAATTACACAGAGAAACCCTGTCACGAAAAAACAAACAAACAAAAAATTAATCAAATAGACTTGAAAGATTTAGGGAAAAAATAAAGTGGTGAGTCCAGAACTATGTTCCAGGTAACTAACATTTTGACTCTATAATCGCATGGGACAGGAACAAAGACTCTCTGCTCATCTTCCAGAAACTTCTAACCTCCCTTGCTTCTGTCCCCTTTTCTCATTGCCCCTGGAGCACTCACCTGGGTCCACAATGAGCACGCTGGCCCCAGAACTTAGCACAGAGTGTAACAAGGGCATCCCTCGGCCATATGGGTTGATCCAGGCCACAGGGCAGCCCAGCTTGGCCAACCCCAGGAACACAGTCAAAGCAGGAATGTTCTTGGAGGGGAGCACTAAGAGAGCAGCAGTCTCTGTGGCCTGCTGGTTTGTGGTCTCCTTCAGCCTGGCTTTCAGTGCCCATGCTGCCTGACAGGCCCTGGCATCCAGCTGGCTGTTTGTAATCGAGCAGGCCCCAGGCCCTGTACACACAAAAGCTACCTGGTCAGGTCGTGCCTGTGCTTGCCGCTCCAAAGCATTCACAAAGGTCTCTGGAGGCTGCCTGTTAAGGAGTCCCCTAATTTTCAGGGCATAGGAGAGGATCTTGAATACGTAGGCCACATCTTTGTGTAGCCAGCGTAGCCCTGGGGGTAGCTGTGGAGGGAACAGAGTTAATGTGAGAGCCGCAGCTACCAGACTCAGCCAGTGGGGCATCCAGGAGCTGATCCAGGGTCTGGCCAGCAATGCCAAGCCAAGCAGCACAAAGCATGCGGGGTCTCCCAGGAACCAACGCAGGGCCACGGCCATAGCTGCTGGCCATGGGGGCTGCCTCAGGCCAATCAGCAAAAGCAGCAAAAGTAGGAGGAAGATCAGTTTCTGCCAAACACCCATGGCACTGGCCCTTTCCGAAGTGGCTGAGAGCGTGTAGTCTCAACCCTGCCCAGAGCTCCGAAGCCCTAACTTACTGCGTTTAAGGGAATCTGTCTACCCCACTCCCCAAATAGGTACTATCAGCAACTGCTCTTATCCCCTGAACTCTGTCCTTCAGTCGAATAGTTCTTACTGGCTGGGAGTCCTCCTGCTGTTCCAACCCTCTGCCTGATCACGAGGCCTGCTCCACCTCCTTTGGTCACCACCAACCGGCCTCCTCTGGAGGCTAGCATTTGTCTCCATTTCATGTCTGTTAAGTGTGGGAGACTAGGGAGACAGGGGATAGGACCTGCCGAACTGCAGCCAAGTGAAAAAGCATGGTAAGAAGCACAACCCATGGCTCTGCTTACCTGCTTTGAGGTCCTTTCACAAAACCCAGCCCTAGCCCCAAACTATCAAGGGAAATTCGTACCCGGTGACAGCTCAGTAAAGACTTGGAACACCTTTGTCATCTGGATTTAAACACACTTCTGTTCTCCACCATGAGCCTGCTGCACTGGGACTCTGCCTCACTTCTGGTATCCTTGTGGACTGAGTCTTGGGACTCAAAAGGCTGAGAGCTCTGCTTGTGATGCCCAGACAGAGAAGAGCTCCACAGGCCCAGGAGACAAGCAGGTAGGGCTGGGGCCTGACCTTCCAAACTAGAGCTCCTCTCCTGGCACCAAACCCTTACAGTTAGACATCAGTGTATTGGAGGTGGGAAGGAGACGGGGCTGGGTCTCTGAGCTGATAGCAGATATAATGCTGGTTTCTTTGGTCACCTTCTTTCGTCAATAGGCAACCTGGGACCTAGCCATTCTTGCTTCTCACCCACCTGACACAGCCATCTCATTCACTCTGGGTTCTCTAGTACTTGGAGCCCAAGTTCAAATGTCCTCAAAGCAGCCTGGTCCCCAAAGAAGCCTTCTGGGCATCTCACAAGATGTCCAACATTCACGTCCATCAGCATGGGGGAGGGAGAATCTTGAGTCTATAAGATTTCTGGTTGAAAGGGGGACTCCAACCATTGTGTATATAGCAGCCAGCATTGGGACTGGGATTCCCCTCCCCACAGGGTTGAACACTTCAAGAAAACTGGGTGACTGTTATATGTGCAGCCCTCCCACCTAAATCCCAAAATAAAAGTCCAGGCTATCAAACCAAATTGTGCCTACCTGCCCAGGAAATCTCAGGGGACTGTAAAGGTATAACCCAGGAACATAGGGACCAAGCCCCCCACCCCACAGCCCAGAAAACCTACTAGCATGCACTGGCCGAACGTCCTTTATTAGAACGGAATTCAAAAGTCCCATGGTAGGTCCATCTGAGCCTCCATAGGTGCCAGATGAGGGAAGGGTGGCTCCAGACTGGGGGTGAGGTCAGAGAATTCTAGCATGTGGGGGCCCACAGAGACCCCCAGCTTGTGGCCTGTTTTCATCTTGACTCAAGATCAGAGAGTCCGAGCTTGTTTTTCCCCTGCAAGACTGCATGATAGGATGTTTTGGCCAAAGGCATGGTTACCAGGTACCTTATACCTCAAGGCCTATTTACAGGATGCTTGCTGTAAGGTGTGGTCACCAGAGATCTTGAGTACTAAGGAAGTGTTTACACTTAACTGTACTTTGAACTGCGATGTCCTTGAAAGGGGGAGGTCTTTTTGCCCCCCTTTGCTTTTGTGTATATAAAGGCTGTGAGCAATAAAGTCAAGGTCTGTGGTATTGACCCAGAACCTCTGGAGGTTATCCTGTGTCTCTGTCTTTTTCTTCATCTACATCTATATTTCATAGCTATCGTTTCCCCCACACTCCCCCCTTCAGAACCCGTTCAGCATGTCAAGCAGGACTCGACACTAGCCCAGCATTAGGGCAGAGGATAGCCCTAGACATCATACCCTAGTAGGGGGTGGGGCGAAAATCCTGCATCAGGTTCCAAGAGTCTGTGTGCCCAGCTCAACCTGGAAATGGTCTAGGTCTCTGGGGTGGCAGAGTCCCTGACCATCCTCTACCCAGTCATGTCCCATCCAGAGATGCTAAGCATGTGTAGGAGGGAAATAGGGTTCTGAGTCCCAAGTCCACAGGGAAAATGGGGTGAGAGTGGGGAAGTGAAAGGGTCCCATACTCCGGAGCAAGAGCCTTCTGGTGGAGTGGACCTAGTCCAAGGGTCTGACTGCACCTCCACACTGTGTACAGCTGGATCCCAATCAAGGTGCAGGGTGAGCTGCCAAGTGGCGCTCCAACAGTGCGCGGTGTGAGAAAACCTTGCCACAGGCAGGGCAGGGCGCACGCTCGGGCCGGTGTGTGCGCATATGCACGTTGAGTGAGCTCTTCTGCGTGAAGCGCTTGGCACACACAGCACACTGGAAGGCTCGCACACCAGTGTGTGTGACCATATGCTTGAGCAGGTAGTCGCGTAGCGAGAAGGATCGCCAACACACTGCGCACTGATGTGGCTTCTCCCCTGCAAACGACAAAGGAAGCCACACATACATTAGTCCAGCTTGCTCTCCCTGGAGACTCCTTGGTAGGGACTCCTCTATTCTCCCCTCCTGGGTCAGTTCCTGGCCTTTGCTTGTCAAGGAAACCACTCTGGAATTCTGCTCTACTGGGAACCCTTCTCCTGGACCCACATCATCATTCAATTATGCCACGATCAGCCAAGGTTCCTTAACAAGGAACTCTACCTGTCTGGAACAACATTGGCTACATGCTCAGATCTCACCCAACTTCAAGGATTCTTCTACCCCATAAATGATTTACCCCATAAATCATCTCAGGCCTCTTTCTGCAGCTCCCACCCCCAAAGCTGGTCAATTTTCCACCAACACTTCCTTTAACCTGACCATCCCAGGCTGAATCTAGTTTTCTAAGACCATGGGAGGCTTTGGAAAAGGCAGGCTCCCACTTTACATGGGGAACTAAATTTCCAGGCTTCTAAGGTTAATACAAAACAAAGCTTATCAAGGGCCCAATCCCACCCAGGAACCAAATCTCCAATGCTTAAGGATCTCAGAAATCTGTGAGAGTAGAGCCGATTTCTTTTCCTCTCCCACTCACCAGAGTGGATGAACATGTGCTTGGTATAGTTTTTCCGGGAACTGAAAGTCTTGCGGCAGTGGCTACACTCATAGGCGGGTTGCTCAGCACCCGAGGCACCAGGGGCGCGCCCAGGAGTGCCTGAGATGGCTGTGGCCGGAGCAGCAGGGGCAGCAGACACAGTCGGAGTTTCGAGCTGAGCACTGGGGGCTGCATCTGGCTGGAGCGTGGGGTAGAAGGTGGGCGGCGGCGCAGGTGCTGGCCCTGATGGAGTAGGAGGTGTTGGTGCTGGCGGACCCGGGGCACCCAGGTGAAAGGGGAAGAGAGCCACAGGTGGTCCAGGGGTCTTCACGCTGGTAGGTCGAGGCCCAGCCAGTGCGCAGTCAGGTGGAGCAGAGCTTTCCACCGGACAACCTTCTGGACCCCCGTTGCCTTCCTCATGCCAAGCAGACACATAACTATCTGGGAACACATCCTCGGTCACAGCAGTCCCGCGAAGGAAATCTCTGCTGGCACCACTATAATCAGTGATGCCGGTGGATGCAGGCGGGTCCTCACGCGCACTGTCAGCTGTGGCTGTAAGGAAGCCCCCTGCACAGTCGGGGAAGGCAGGGGGCGCCTGGCCCTCACCTGGGCCGCCGCCGCCTTCACCCTCTTCAGCGTCGGTCTCTTCATCTGTCTCCTCATCGTCATCCTCTTCACCTCTGTCTTCAGGAGCGGCAGTCAGCGATGGCTCCGTATCTGGCCCCTCAGCCTTGATGGGTGCTGGGGGTGCAGGCAGCTGCAGGCGTGCAGGCTGGCGCTGCTTGCGGCTGTGCGCTGCGCTGGGGTGACCCGGGGGGCGGGCGGCCAGCAAGTGGCGCAGACGGTGGCGCAGCTGCGCAGGAGCAAGTGGAGGGGGCACGGGTGGTGGCAGAGGTGCAGGCGCTGGGGTGCTGGGGACACGGGCACGCGCGATGATTTGCGTGCACTCATCGATGACGGTTTGGATGCGAAGCACCGACGCTGCTGTGAGCACCTGCAGCGCTTCGCCCTGAGCCACCACCAGCGAGCCACTGTACAGGAACTCGACCAGCTGGCGCACGGTCTGTGCAGGCACCACGGGTGGCACCCGAATCTCTGAATGGCCCAGCAGCAGCTTATCCTGGAAGAAGGGTGAGCCCGCGGCCAACACGCAGCGGTGCGCACGCAGGGAAGCTTCACGGATGCGGACGGTCACATCGCAGAAGTGACCGCCTAGCCTCTGCCCATTGAGGGTCTCCAGGAGTGAGCGCGAAAAGTTCTGTAGGTGGATGTGGTGCACCGCCTCGGTCGCTGCCATCTGCAAGATGAGGAGATAATGGGGATTGGGCTGTCAGCTAAGTACTCTCTGCCATCCTATGTCCTGGTCCCCTTAAGTCCTCACCACAGAACCCAACGGTGCACTACATCCCCAGCCTTGGCCCACCTCATGCGTCCCTGGCAGGTCATCACAGTCCCTGAACCATCACATAAAACACGCCAGCACTCCTGGCCTAGGTACTCTTTAATGCCTTGCATCCCTGCGACACCAGCATAGATCCCCTGTTTTCTGCTCCAAGAAAGATCCAGGCTTAGCCTTCTTCTGGAAACTTACCTAGGCCCCAAATTTAATATCCTTAAATCCCAGGATGGCCCTCCTCCCAAGAAGTAGCCTTGTTTAAAACAAAACAAAGCAAAAGCCAGTAACTCCCATTCAAAACTGGCTACCCTGTAACTAAAATTGGCTACCTTCTAATTCCCATTCAAAACTGGCTACTCTGTCTCATTGAGAATGACCTTCCTGAGGAAATGATAGGCTATTTCATCTCCACCAGGCTAGCCATGATACACTTTCCACTCTGTTTTTTTTTTCTTTCTTTTCTATTCTCCCCTAACCAAACTTGCTTATCCTAGCACCACTAAGGCCCCAAGCAGATCCAAGACTACCTCAGAACCAGGTACCATTAACTAGTGTATGTGGAGGTTTTCAGGAGGGTGGGATGCACCTGCCTCCTGGCAAATCATATGGGAGCACCTCTAGAGGCTGGGCATCAGCAGCATCCCTCATACCCAAGGAAAGCAAATAAATAGTACATTTAACAAAGCACTGTGGCCAAGTTTCTTCTTTACATCACCTGAGTGCAGAGAGGTGCTAAGAACCTGCACAAGGGCTGTGAAAAGCCAGCAAGCTGAAACCCAGTGTGGTTAAGCAACCCACATACTTCTTAGTGCACCTAAGACTATCATCCTGAGGACTGAGGCCCTGAAAAAGAGGAGATACTCCCCCATCACACACACACACACACACACACACACACACACAAGAGCTAGGAAGCTGAGATCTGCCAGACCCACCAAGTAGATAATTCCAGGTCTCTGTGCCTGTTTCTTTATTTAACAAATAAAGATGTTACACTTGGATCAGACTGTATACAACTCTGCTCTAAGGGAGAGAATCAAGACACAGTATACACCCTAACATCTGTCTCTCAAGGGCCTTGGCTCCAGATTAGGGCTCCATTAAATCCTACCCCTATACAAGAGCTACTGAGATCTCAGACTCAACGTTTCTATATTCTTAACGCAAATGCGTCCTTCCCTTTGTCGCGGCTGATTCCTCCCTTTCTCTCCGATTATCTTATACATTGTGCCAGTGACTACTGGCCTGGACTGTTGGAAGTCACCTTGTAAGTCTCTTCCACATCCCCACCTCCGGGCCTTTCCCTCACACGACAGCCAGAGGGAGCCTGCTAATCTAGTTTATCTGGATCCTCTACGATGATGGATTAATTCTTCAAACGGACCAAGGCTTTGCACCTGCCTCTGCCAGCGGCCTCCTTTTTCAATCTGTGTGCCAATCCATAGGTCCCGAACTCCTCAAACCCACCCTCGACCTACTTCCCGGAGGGCTCGGACTACTCAGATGCAGCAGGACCTTTCTGGATGGTCCATAACAAAGGCACACCCTCCCACATCTATTGCTGCATTCTCGCCACCACATCCTCACCCATGCCATGCACCTTGTTTCTCTCCCACCCTGTGCCAGAGCCCCCTTCAGGCCCGCTACGACTGCACCCACTGTTTCCCGCCTCCGCACTCTTGCCCGCGTCCTGCCCCGATCCTGCAGCGCCCTCTCGCGTTCGCAACGTGTGCACCGATCCTCAGGCGGGCGTCCCTCCCCGAGCACGCCCCGGTCTTCCCTCTGACTCTGAGGCAGGGGGATGGCCGCTCGACCCCACCTCAGACTCCTCAAGCACCAGGCCCTGCAGTTGCTGCCTCCTGGCTTGTGAACTTGAAGGCCGCACTTCCGGGCCGGGAAACGGAACCGATGGCCGCGGCGCAGGCGGAACGATAGTCGGGAACACGTTTCCGGTGTTTCTATT
>CABHPH010131143.1:3119-17624 GCA_902168325.1 Peromyscus nudipes | reverse complement strand
GCTGAAGATGGTGTAGAGATGGGCAGGTCCCTAGGGCCCTCTGGCAGCCGCTGTAGCCAATTCCGTAAGCTACAGATTCAGTGAGTGCTAGACACACTACCTCAAAATACAAGGTCAAGAGTAGCTGAGAGAGACACCTTACATCAACCTCTGGCCTCCTAGTGCACATGTGGACACACAACCCACTGTCCTGCCTGCTGGGGGAAGCATTTTTGATGTGCTTGAGCACCTTAGAAACTAATGTTTACCTGGGTGAGGTACTAAGGATCTGGCCAGGATTTCTATTGTGCACCAAGAACCTCCTTAAGAGTATATTACTTAAGACATGTCATTTGTAATGGATAGTATAACTTGAGTGTAACACCTGTAACATAAAAAGTCCACTATGAAAAAGCAGAAAATGTGTATTGTTTTAGGCTGGGGTACAAGGTATAAGTAATGATTACTTATGGTGTATTTATTACACTATTGGGTTTGGTTCTATTCTAATATTATATACATTTTGGGGATGGGGAACTTAGATGAATTAATGCATGTTCTTAACATATGTTATAACTTTATTTGTGCATGTGTTTCTTTAAAGTTTTTGTTAGCATGTATTATACATAATGGATTTTGTTATGATACTTCCTTAATCTATATAATGTCCTTGACCCTAGTCACACACCTCGTGACTCTCATGTCACTAGTCCCTATTCTACTTCAGGTTTGGTTTTATTTTGGGGGAAAGACCCTAATGAACTTAATTATGGTTGCTTATAGGCACCTTACCAGTGACTAACCATGAAGAAAATGTCTCTCTTCCCCCAGCAGACATTAACTGGAGTGCAAGTCCTGGAGGTGGGGTACTAATAAGCCACATTTACATACACTCATGAGTGCATGCATAATTTTGTTTTAATGGCTTTTTTCTTGCAGCAAGGTCTTTTCTGTGCTCCCCAGACTGACCTTAAGCTCCTAGAATTAAGTAGCGCTCTTACCTCAGTTTCCCAAGTAGCCAGGGCCATAGGCACAGACTGCCATACCTGCCTTCTAACTTTTTACAGCTCTCAAAGCATTTGCCTAAGAAAGGTTAAAAAGTGCCTCAGTGGTTGATACCAACTATTTCTGTGGCTTACTGTGTGCTTCTCCGTGATGTCTCTGACATTTCCCTCTATCTCAGCAAAACCACACTAGCCAACATTACCAGTTACCTCCTAGTTAAGTTTACCAGCCCTTTTGTTGTTGTTTTGTGTGTGCGCGCCATCAGGAAGTCAGACAACAACTTGCAGGAGTCAGTTCTCCTTCCACTGCGGGTTCTGAGACTGAGCTCAGGTCTTGAGGTTTGAGCATCAGAGCATTTACCATTGAGCCATCTCCCTGGCCCTTCACCAGCTCTCTTCAGTCACATTGGGCATAGCTGACTGACTCAAACTAAGAAAGAGATTAAAGCTGTTGCTGGGCGGGAGAGATGGGCCAGTGGGTCAAAGTCCTCGTTGTGAGCGCGGCCTGAGTTCAGATACCCAGAACCCACATAAAGGCCAGATGTGTAGCCAGGTGGTGACACACACCTTTAATCCCAGCACTGGAGGCAGGGGCAGGCGGGTCTCTGAGTTCCAGGACAGCCAGGGCTACACAGAGAAATCCTGTGGTATGGGGGGGGGGGTCTGTATGTGTAAGCAGGAGCATGCCATGGGCAGGTGGGAGGTAGAGACAAGATAATCCCAGAAGCTAATGGAGCGTGCTGATCTAGTGTACACAGCAGAAAAGGATACCCTCTGTCAAGTAAAGATGGTTTGTTGTTTTGTTTTGGAGACAGGGTTTGTAGCGCTGGCTGTCCTGGAACTCGCTCTGTAGACCAGGCTGGCCTTGAACTCACAGAGATCCACCTGCCTCTGCCTCCCGAGTGCTGGGGCTAAAGGTGTGCAGCACCACTGCCTGGCAAGACGTTTTTTTTTCTTTGGAGAAAAAGACTGTCTGAAGGCAGAAGTTGACCTCCACCTGCTCACTGTAAAGTCTGTGCCCACCTTTACAACTACTCAACACAACACACTTGGTATACAAGCGCAAATTGTTTGTTTGAGACAAAGACTCTACATAGCCCTGGCTGTCCTGGAACTGGGTGTATACACCACCTGCCTCCGCCACCCAAGTCCTAAGTAAAGCCATGCACGACTGCCCAGCGTGCACAAAATTTAAAAGGAGGGGGGAGCAGGAGAGAAAGTTTGACTGGAGAAATGGCTCAGTTATTAAAAACTTTAAAAAGCTGTAAAACCAGGAATGGTGGCTTATGCCTCTAATCCCAACACTTAAAAGGCAGAGACACTCAGATCTCTTTAAGTTCAATGCTAGCCAAGGATCCATAGACACAGTCTTAATAAATAAATAAATAGTTCTTGGCTCTTGGTTCCCCTCTTGACCCCTCTCCTTTTTACTCTCTTCTCTCCCACTCTTGCCTTCCACCCCTCTCTCACGGTCCAGTTCAGACATCTTACGTTTCATATATACCTTACACACACACAGTCTAAAGACCTGTGTCGGTGACATGTCACATGAGAGCCAAGTGTGAGGTTTTGTGGTGCCATGTCAGTGCTCAAAGCAGTTTTGGATTTGGGCCATTCTGGATATCTGATTGGGGCTGCTTAACCTGTTCCCCAAAGCTGCCTGTTACGTCACCTGCTGTCACTTTGCCTGGTTATGTTCCATGGCAAGTGAGACATTTCCTGCTTTGCTGCCTTCTAAAAATCCAAACAGGAAGAATGCCATGCACACTTAGTATCTTCACGCCTAGGTTTGGTTTTGCTTTTGAGACAGGATCTCACTATGTTGCCTTCAACTTAAGAGCCTCCTGCCTCTGGCTCCAGAATGGTCGAATTACATTTGTGCCCTCTTGTGTGACCTGCACACTCATGACACACAACACAGACACATAAATAATCTTTTTTTAAAAATGCATGGCTCTGCCAGCAAGATCTAGCTCAGTGGGTTAAAAAAAAAACTGCCACGGCTGCTGATTTGTTCTTTGTCAAGTTGCTAGAGTCATCTGGAAAGAGAGAACTGCAATTGAGAAAATTCCTCCATCAGATTAGTCTGTAGACAAGACTGGGGCACTTTCTTGATTAATGGCTGGTGTGAGAGAGCCCAGTGCACTGGGGGCAGAGCCACTCCCGGGCAGGTGGTCCTGTGTTGTACAAAGCAAACTGAGAAAGCCATGGGGGGCAAGTCAGTAATCACATCCATCCATGGCCTCTGCTTCTCCCTGGCCTCTCTGCATGATGGATTATAAACTGTGAGATGAAATAAGCCCTCTCTTCTCTGAGTTGCTTTGGCCATAGTGTTTATCCCAGCAGGAGAAAGCACACTACACCACCATACGAGCCTAAAGGCCTGAATTCAGTTCCCTAAATCTACAGCCAAGAAGACTCCTGAGAAAGCCGACGTGATTTCCACGTTTGCCATGGCGCAGATACACCTGCTTGCTCTCACACACGTGTCCATGTTTCACCTCCTTCCCTCCCCCCACTTATCTCCCTTCCACATCTCTCTAAATAAAACATTTAAAAATGCATTACCAGCTGGGCGGGGTTGCAGAAAGCAGTATTATGAAAGCAGAGGTAGACAGATGTTCTGTGAGTCCAAAGCTAGCCTACTCTGCACAGTGAGTTCCAGTCCAGCCAGGGCTACATAGTGAGATACTGTCAGCAGCAACAAAATGCATCCCCAGTAGAGAAAGGCTGTCTCCAAAAGAAAGCCAAGAAGCGGGATGGGTTTACTATTTTCATTTTGAAACAGGGCCTCTTTATGTAGCCCTGGCTACCTTGTAACTAGACCAAGCAGACATTGAACTCAAGAGATCCACCTGTTTCTGCTCTGGAGTGCTGGGATTAAAGGCGTGTGCCATTATGCCTGGCCTCTTTGGTTTTTTGGACATAGTCTCACTGTGTATCTAAAATGGTCTCAAGCTCTCAGCAATCCTTTCTGAGTGCTGGGATTATAGGCATAACACCCCACCCACATGGCAGTCTTTCTCAGTTCCCTTGTTTGCTTTTACATTTATTTACTAAGTATGGGCATGGGTGTACCACAGCACGCATGTGGAGATCACAGGACAGCTTTTGGGAGTCCATTCTCTCCTTCCATCATGTAGGCTGTGGGGATTAAACTCAATTTGCCTTGGCGACAAGCTCCTTAACACACTGAGCCATCTTGCTGACCCCTCAGTTTCTTCACTTCCTCTTCCTATATTTAAAAACAAAAGTGCACCCTTTTCAAAAACTGCTTAAAGCCAGCCATAGTGGCCCGTGCCTGTAATCTCAGTATTGAGGGGGTTGAAACGGGAGCACTGCTGCAGGTCTGAGGCCAGCCTGGACTACCGATTGAGACCAGAGAGAGACAGATCACCTTCTTATCAACAAAACCATGTGGGCCTTAGATAAGATCAAGGGTTGCCTGGCTGGGCATAGTGGTGCATGCCTGTAATCATAGCATAAAAGGAAGGTCAAGAGTTGAAGGTCTGGTGGTGGCACATAACTTTAATCCCAGCACTCGGGAGGCAAAGGCCAGACTGGTCTACAGAGGGAGTTCCAGGACAGCCAGGGCTACACAGAGAAACCCTATCTTGAAAAACCAGAAAAGAAGAGGAGGAGGAAGAAGAAGAAAGAAGAAAAAGAAGAAGGAAAAAGAAAAGAGTTCTGAGTTCTAGTTTTGGGCCAGAGAGACAGCTCAGTGGTCAAGAGTACTGGCTGTTCTTCCAGAGGACCCAGGCTCAATTTCCAGCAACCACATAGCAACTCACAACTGCCTACAACTCCAGTCTCGGGATCTGACGCCCTCTCTGGCTTCTTCAGGCACCAGGCATGCATGTGGTGCAGATATATATGCAGGCAAGACACCCATACATACAAAAATGAAAATAAGAGTTCAAGGTCACCATCAGGTGCATAGGAAGTTTGAGGCCAGCCTGGCTACATGTCAGTTTGTCTCAAAACCCTGTCTCAGGAAACAGAAGGACAGTGGGGGAGGGAAGGAAGTAGAGGAAAGGAGAAGGGCACAGGGCAGGAGTCAGTGATGTGGCGACCAGACAATACAAAGAGCCAATGAGACAGAAGAGTTGGCTCTTTAGAAAAGACCCACAAACCCTGGCCAAGAGAAGAGGACAACCCAGAGGCATGTGACTGGGGCCTCACCTACCTCTGGGCGCTGACCATCTGCGAGCCGTGTGCAGCTCCCCACACACAGTGCGGTGTACAGCCCCTTTTCCTTTGCCTCTGCTCTGTCTTAGCTGTGGGGATAGTGTTTTCTTATTCCTGGGATGAAATTTGGAGCGAGAAGTCAAGCAGTTTTACCATCAAGTGGTGCAAATATTCAAAGGAAAAGCCATTACAGTCCTGCCAAAGTAGTTCAGAATACGCGGGGGCCGAGGGGACACCCCAAATTCTGATACGAGCAAAGCCATACAGCCAAGAGAGAATTGTGAGGCAATTGCCCCCACCAACAGATCACTAATGAGCCAATTCTAGCAGTTTGTTTAAAAGATAGTATAGAATATCTTGAGTGAAGCAGGATTGTGCAAAGTTCATGACATTTGAAAAAAGAATTCATAATTTCATTCATAAAAAATAAAATTTAAACTCAATTACAACTTAAAATATGTATTTAAGCGGACTGGAGTCAATATCCTTTACACGACAAAATGACTATAAACAAAAACCACAGTAAGAATTTGTAGGCAGCATGGTGGTGCAGGTCTTAATCCCTGCTCCTCCGGATGCTGAGACAAGGGGATGGCAAATCCCATGACAGCTTGGGCTATAGAGGGAGTCTAGGTTAGCATGAGTTAGAGTGAGACCCTGCCTTAGAAAGGGGGAGAAGTAAACCAGGCGGTGGTGGCGCACGCCTTTAATCCCAGCACTCGGGAGGCAGAGGCAGGCGGATCTCTGAGTTTGAGGCCAGCCTGATCTACAGAGGAGTTCCAGAACAGCCAAGGCTGCACAGAGAAACTGTCTCAAAAAAACAAAACAAACGACAAAAAAAAGAAAGGGGGAGGAGTAAGGAGTGGGGTGAGAATATTGCTTAATAATAAAGCATGTGCATAGTGTTGTGAGGTCCTGACCTCAATCCCAGGTATATGGAAGAAAGAGCTGGAGTCATGTACATGCAGTGGTACACTTAATCCCAGCACTCAGGAGGTAGATAACCGTTACTTAGGAGACTGAGGCAGGAGGGTTGTGTCTCAAAAAGTTCTATAACAGACCAAAACTATGAATCATCTAGAAATAAGTAACCAAAAAAATGTGTAACACTTGGGTTGGAGAGTTGACTCAGCAGTTAAGAGCCCTGGCTGTTCCTCCAGAGGACCAGGGTTCAATTCCTAGTACCCACAATGGCAGCTCAGAAGTGACCAGTTCCAGAGGATCTGATGACATCTTCTGGCCTCCACAAGCACCACAAATGTACCACACATGCAGGCAAAAGCCTCATACACATTAGATAGATTAGATAGATAGATAGATAGATAGATAGATAGATAGATAGATAGATAGATGATAGATTAGATAGATGATAGATTAGATAGATGATAGATAGATTAGATAGATGATAGATTAGATAGATGATAGATAGATAGACAGACAGATAAAATTTAAGTATATGACACTTTACAGAGAAAATACGAGGATTTGGTTGGAAGATGTAATTTGTACTGGGAACTGCTTATGGATAGGACAGTTTGAATTGGGCTTATTGAAGAGAAAATGTGGTGTAGTACAGCCAGGGACTGGCATGTGGACATGGTATAGATGGTGCCGAGCTTGCCCAGGGCCCTGGGTTTGATCCTTAGCACGGCACACAAAACAGAGAATCAGCCTGAAATACTGGCTTGAAGTCAGGATACATAATCCCTGGAAGACACAAGATCCTAAAAGCCGTAAAAGTTACCCATACTAATCTAGCCAGTTTTTTCCCCTCCAGTGTTTTCTGTTTGGTTTTGGTTTCATTTTGAGACAGGGTCTCTCTATGTTGAGTGGCCTGGAGCTCGTTATGTAGACCAGGCTGGCCTCAAACTCACAGAGATCCACCTGCCTCTGTCTCCAGAGTGCTGGGACCAAAGGCTCGTGCCACCATGCCAGGCTTTGCTTTTGTTTTTACGGTATGTCTAGCCCAGGCTGTCCTGGTATGTAGCTAAGGATGTGCTTGACTAGCTGATCTTCCTGTTTACACCTCCCAAGGGTTGAGATTGCAGGCATGTGCCACCAATACCATGTGTACGGTGCTGGGGGCTGGCCAGGGCTCTGTGCATGCTAGTCAAGCACTTTACCTAGTAGGCTGCATAACCAGACCCCCTTGTTAGTCAAGCACTTTACCTAGTAAGCTGAATAACCGACCCCCTTGCTAGTCAAGCGCTTTACCTAGTAAGCTGCATAGCCAGACCCCCTTGCTAGTCAAGTGCTTTGCCTAGTAAGCTGCATAACCAGACCCCCCCTACACATACACACACACACTCCCATTTCTGTTCATTTCTAAGACAGAGGCTCATGTATCCCAGGCTGACCTGAAACTTATTGTGTGGCTGAAGATGACCTTGAACTTTTGACCCTCTCTACCTTGCAAAGAAGGGATCGCAAACAAGTGCAACAATGCCCAGTTTAGACAATACTGGGACCAAACCTTTGTGAATGTTAGCCAAGTGTTTCACCAACCTGGATCTAGCCATTTCTTTATCATAGTTTTAATTTCTTATTACATTAATCTGTGGTGAACATGTATGGTTTGTTGTGAGCCTGTCTTGTGGGGCAGCGAATGTCGTGTGACAAAACCTGCCCTGGGGAGACACAACGCACCTCTACTCACCCCTATATCCGGAGCCCATGATAAACCAAAGTATGGATCCCATGGAAGTCCAAGTCCAACTTTGTGAACCAATGAGTTTCTTTTTTTTTTTCCCATGATTTAACTTCATTTGTGTTCAGTCTGCATGTGTGTCTGTGTGAGGGTGTTGGATCCCCTGTAACCAGAGTTATAGACAGTTGTGAGCTGCCATGTGGATGCTGGGAATTGAACCCAGGTCCTCTGAAGAGCAGCCAGTGTTCTTAACCACTGACCCATCTCTCCAGCCCTGAACCAATGAGTTTTGGTGGAGTTATTTACAGGATTATGGGTGAAGGGTTACTTACAAGAACAGAAATTACTCAAAGGCAGCTGTAACACCCCAGCACAGGTGACAGCCCACAGATGCCGAGAACCTGGGGCACACTGCACAGCCTGCAGACAGCTCAACAGACCGGACAGTGTCCTTTCCAAGTGACTCAGCTGGTCAAAACTTCCAGGCAGTTTCTGCTAGAACTGCAGAAGGTTTCTGCTTCTTCCAGGTAGCTGGTCAGTTTCAGGGACTTCTGAAGTCTAAGGAGCTTCCCTACAGGATGCAATGTTTTGATCTCAGAAGAGACGCATCTCCAACAGAGAAAGAAGGCACAAACTGAGTTTGAAGACTGGCCCTGTTCAGAATTGCAGAGTACCATGGCTGATTTCACAATCACTTTTTAAAATTATTTTCTCTCTCTCTCTTTCTCTCTCTCTCTCTCTCTCTCTCTCTCTCTCTCTCTCTCTCTCTCTCTCTCTCTCTCTGTGTGTGTTCCCATCTCACATTGTAAATGTAGACATCAACTTCTTCCTGTAAGACAACTTGCCGGAGTTGGTTCACACCTCCCACCGTGTGAATTCTGGGAATTGAACCACGATCTTCAGGCTTAGCAACAAACACTTTCATCCACTGTGCCCTGTCACGGCCCTCACAGACACTTTTGAGACTATGTAGACTCTGAAGGGAGCAGAAAGAAAGTTCGGATTTGCGCTCAGTTTGTTCACCTTAGGTGTCCTAGATCCCTTCCCATTACTGTGAGGTGAACCTAGGCTCTCACACATGCTAGGCAAGTACTCTACCCCGAAACTAGAGTCCCAGCACCTTTTTCCCCCCCACTTTTTGAGACAGTCTTGGTACATTCCATTCCGAGCTGGCCTTCAATTCACTGTAGCCTAGACCAGCCCAGGATCTTGCTGCCTCAGCCTTATGAGAGGCTGGAATTACAGGCCTGTGCCACCAAGGCAGGCATGCTTGGGTTCTTTCATGAAAAGGTTCTGTGAATTAAACAGTCTCGGGGCTGGAGAGATGGCTCAGCAGTTAAGAGCACTGACTGCTTTTCCAGAGGACCCAGGTTCAATTCCCAGCACCCAGATGGCAGTTCACAACTATCTCTAACTTCAGTGCCAGGAAAGCCTCACAGACATATATGCAGGCAAAATGCCAATGCACATAAAATAAAAATAAATATAAATATAAAAATAAATAAAAAATAAAAATACAGCCTCCCTGCCAAATTATAATGAAATCAAGTATTAAACTGGAGGTAGTGGTGCACTACGTCAGCATGTGGCAGAGAGAGGAAGATCAAGAATTTGAGGCCAAGCTCAGCTCCACCAGCTTGAGGCCAGCTTGAGCCACATGAGACCCTGTCTCAAAAAAGGGTGTAGGCTCAGCAGGTAAGGCACTTGCTACCAAGCCTGACCTGAGTTTTGTTTAATCCTTGGGACCCACATGGTAGGAGACAAGGTTTTGTTTTTTTTTTTTTTTTTGAGACAAGGTTTCTCTGTTTAGCCCTGGCTGTCCTGGAATTCACTCTGTAGACCAGGCTGGCCTCGAACTCACTGAGCTCCGCCTGCCTCTGCCTCCCGAGTGCTGGGATCAAAGGTGTACGCCACCACTGCCGGGCTCCCAATTATTTTTTTCTAAAACATTATAAATGCTTTATTCTAATCTAACTTTTTATTGATTCTTTGTGGATTTCATATCATGCATCTGGATCCCACTCATATCCCTGTCCCTTCCAAGTCTGCCCTATGACTTTGCAACACCACCCCCCACCCAAAATAAAAATCAAATTTAAGAGAAAAAAGGAAAAGTCTCCTCACGGAAGCTGTAGTGTGACTCAGCGAGTCACGCAGTAACCCTTTTGTCCATATGTCTTTACTTGTAAGTGTTCATTGCAGAGATTACTGGTCTGGTTTAAGGCCTCTGGTTTCTGCTGCACTATCGCTACTGGGACTCCTCTTGGATGTCCTGTTGTTGCCCTGTGTCCTGGAGATCTGCAGCTTTGTGTCTGCAGGACCGGTCCCTTCACATGCTCCAGCAGATCACAGATGGGGTGCGTGTGGGCAACTCATAATCCTGGTTCTGGGCCTGGGTGGTTGATGGGTTGGTCAGCCACCAACTCTCCCACATCTCCAACACCAGTGCAAGCTCTCCAGCACCACCCCAGCTAGCTTGCCCTATGTAGTAAGCAGCAAGGGGTGGGGCCAGCAGAGAACCAATTCTTGCAACTGTTCTCTGACCTCTACATGTGCACCACACCGCATACACAGCCACCTGCCCACCGAAATAAATAAATGTTAACAAGCTAAAAATAATAAAAGTTTAAAAACAAAAAGGAAAGGAAACCAGAAAGACAAAGGATGCAGCTCAGCTGGGGAGAGTTCTAGCATGCATGATTCTGCGCACCTCCTAAATGGGATGTGGTGGTGGCGGCGCATGTCTACAGTTCTATCACTTACACAGTGGAGAATCAAATGTCCAAGGTCATCCTTGATGTGCTGGGTAGTTTTATGTCGATTTGACACAAGCTGGAGTCATCTGAGAGGAGGGAGCCTCAATTAAGAAAATATCTCGGTAACATTGGACTGTAGGCATGCCTGTAGGGCATTTTCTTTCTTTTCTTTTTTTTTTCTTTTTTTTTTCTTTTTATGAACATTAGTGTTTGGCCTCATGTATGTCTGTGTGAGGGTGTCTGGTCCCCTGGTACTGGAGTTACAGATAGTTGTAAGCTGCCATGTGGGTGCTGGGAATTGAACCCAGGTCCTTTGGAAGAGTAGTAGGTGCTCTTAACCTCAGAGCCATCTCTCCAGCCCCATAGGGCATTTTCTTAATTAGGGATTGATCTGGGAGGACCCAGCCCATTGTGAGTGATGCCATCCCTGGTGGTCCTGGGTTCTATAAGAAAGCAGGCTGAGCAAGCCATAAGGAGCAAGCTGTGGAGGCAATACAGACTCCATCTTAGAGAAGAGCCACCATCTCAGACCACCTGCTGTGCTCAGTTCCAGGAAGGACCTCAGGAATGTGCCACGACAACTCTAACAGATACAGGGCAGTATGCTCCTGCAGACATTCTGTCTGCGGTTTATGGCCCTTGAAGATATCTAGATAATCCTGCTGAGCAGTCCAGATAATCCTGCTTGGCAAGTTGTGATTCTCCACCAAAAACCCAACCCAAAAGCTTCAAATGCGGTTTTGCACCAAAAGTCTAGACCAATAGTTTCAAAAAATCACCTTGCCCCATATCCCTTCTACCCAATCCCAAATTGCCGAAGCATGTAATTCCTGGCTTGTGGTTTTTCCCATAAAAACTCTCTACCCCTGGGCCCACCACAGCTGCCACATTTCCCTCCACCTGCCTTGCAGTTGCCCAGGTTCGAACCTGACAATAAAAGGACCCTTATGTGCTGGCATCGGAAACTGGCTCCTTGGCAGTCTCTGGGGGTTTCAACAACCGTGTACAACACAAGCCAGTAAGCAACACGCATCCATGGCCTCTGCACCAGCTCCTCCAGGTGCTTGCCCTGTTTAAGTTCCTGCCATGACTTCCTTAAATGATGAACAGTAGTATGGAAGTGTAAACCAAATAAACTCTTCCCTCCCCAACTTGCTTTTGGTCACACTGTTTCATCGCAGCAATAGAAACCCAAACTAAGACACTTGGCTACATAGATTGAGACCAGCCTGGGATACAAGGGATCCTAGCTCAGAAAGAAAAGAAAAAAGGAAGGGAGGGAGGGAGGGAAGAAGGGAGGGAGAGAAAGAGAGAAGGGAAGGGTGGAAGAAAAAAATGTCAGGCCTCAATTCTGTCACACATCTAGAAGTCAATAGCGAAAGTATGGGCCCAGCCTGTCTGACAGTTCCTTGGCCAGCTCCTCAGGCCCCTTAGTACTCTGCCTATACCCAGTCTGAAAGTTCAACTGAGGCAGAGAAGGAAACAGAAGCCTGGATTCTGTTACCTTTACAGATGGCGTCATGTGACTGTAACCATGGTACCAGAGTTTGTGTTGCCTGTCAGCGCAGTGAGCAGAGACAGGCATTGAATCCTTGAGTTGTTCCTTGTCAGAGAGCTGGCAATTTGAGAAGGTGACACACTAACATCGTTAAAGCACCGCCTCATCTTGGGCTGTAGCTTAGTGGGTGGAGTGCTCTCACGGTATCGATGAGGCTCTGGATTGGTTCATTAGCAACTACCAAATAAGCCAGGTGCAGTGGTACACACCTGGATGTAATCCCAGAATCTGGGAAGTGGAGGCAGGAGGATCAGGAGTTCAAGGTTATATTCGGCTGTGTAGTGTGTTCAAGGCCACCTCGGCAATGTGAGACTGCCCCCAAAACAAAACAAACAAAAACATGCTGTTGGGGCTGGAGAGATGGCTCAATGGTTAAGAGCATTGGTTGCTCTTCCAGAGGTCCTGAGTTCAATTCCCAGCAACCACATGGTGGCTCCCACAACCGTCTGTAATGAGATCTGGTGCCCTCTTCTGGCCTACAGGCATATATGCAAGCAGAACACTGTATACATAATAAATAAACCTTAAAAAAACAAGCAAACAAACAAAAAACATGCTGTTTTATAAGGATGGGAGCCAAGGCAGTCAGTCATTCCAAAGTTTCGTTTTGCCTCTCTGGTCAGGTTAGTTAGCCTTGTCTCTGAGATTCCTGATGTTGGTGTCTCTCATTATTATCTCCTACACCCTTCCTCTCATGATGGTCTCTGCCGTAGAGTTTGCCTGCTCCCACAGCCACTGAGACTTACCATCCTTCTGAGGCAGCACCTGGGGTCAGTCAGAACAGACAAACCGTTAGAGAGAGTCCATGCTAAGTCATTTATAGTGTGTAAGTGAAGGTTCCTTCCTACAAATATGTGTCTTTAGAAGACAGAGGGTGGGTGAGACGGCTCAGTGGATAAAGGCTTTCGTTGTTAAGCCTGACTCCCTGAGTTCAATTCCTAAGACCCATATGATGGAAGGAGAGGACTCCCACAAGCTGTCTCTGACCACCACACACATGCCCTGGAATGTATCCCTCCATAAGTAAATATAATAAGTTATAAAATAACTCTTGTAATAAATTTCTCATGCAAAGAGATAACTCAGCACCTCAGTGTCCCTCTTGAACCCCAAACCAGGACGTTTCTTCTAATTTTTCAAAATTAGCTAGGCAGTGGTGGTGCACACCTTTAATCCCAGCACTTGGGAGGCAGAGGCAGGCGGATCTCTGAGTTTGATGCCAGAGAGAGTTCCAGGACAGCCAAAGCTACGCGAAGAAACCCTGTCTTGAAACAACAACAAAAAATTTAAAAATTACATGTATTGCCGGGCATAGTGGCACATGTCTTTAATCCTAGCACTCTAGAAGCAGAGGCAGGCGGATCTCTATGAGTTCAAGACCAGTCTGAGCTACATAGTGAGTTCCAGGACAACCAGAGTTACATAGTGAAACTCTGTCTCACAAACAAAAACATGACATGTATTGTGTGTGTGTGTGTGTGTGTGTGTGTGTGTGTTCTGGTTCCCTTGATGTTGCTGTGATAAAACACACTCTGACCAAAAGTAGCTTACGGAAGGAAGAGGGTTTATTTCATGTTAGACTTGAGGTCACAGTCTGTCACTGAAGGAAGTCAGGGCAGGAACTCCAAGTAGCTGAAGGCAGGACTTCTTGCAGTTCCATTCAGCATGACCTCTGACCAGGGAACTCACATGCAGGAAGTGCAATAGAAACTATCCAGGAACACTGCTTGCTGGCTCACTCATGCTCTACTAGCTTTCTTATACAACCCGGGATCACTTGCTAAGGGATGGTGCCACTCGGAGTGGATGGTGCCCTCCTTCATCAATCAGCAGTTCAGACAGCCCCCATAGCTGAATCAGATCAAGGCAATTCCTTAGCTGAGGCTTCTCCTCTTCAATGGCTCTAGGATGTGTCAAGTTAACAATGCTAACCAGGTCAGTGTGTGTGTGTGTGTGTGTACACATGCTGTGTGACAATATTCCCAGGGAGATGTCAACAAGCATCTACTCCCTCCAGATAGATAACCATGGACAGATGAAAGAAAGGGTACCACCCACGTCTAACTCAATGAACCAAGTTAGGCCCCACCCTCCCCAAGCGTATATAAGCAGTGAGGACTGCTGAGAGATGATCTCAGAGCAGCGGAGCTGCCTGAGGAGAGACACTCTCCACCCTGTCCAGCTGCCGGCAGGCCGTGCGGTGCTCCAGGTTCCCAGCTTTGTGAGCTGCCATTCCTGCTGGGGTGGGCTCCGGTGATGCAGCTGTCTGAGTCATTTCTGTTCCTGTAAGTGACCTCTCCCCCACACTCCTGGAGGTGATTCCTCCCCCACGCTCCTGGAGGGGACCCCTCCCCCACACTCCTGGAGGTGATC
>CABHPH010131142.1:0-28298 GCA_902168325.1 Peromyscus nudipes | reverse complement strand
TGTGGAATGTTTTGGGAAGGAGAAGTTTAATCACAGGGAACACATACAGGTTTTGTGAACCACTTTGCTCAGAATGCAAAAGTAACAAAAATTTTGGCGTTAAATTTGGAGAAATTGCCTGTGAAGTATAAAGAATGTGGATTTCTTCCATAGTGGCGATTTAGGGGACCCCACCCTCTTAAGACTCAGATGAATAGTTATGGTAGACTTGTATTCTTTGTTGTAATTTTCCTGGTCACTTTTGAAAGATCAGTTGGCACCATGGAGCTTTGAAAGGACTCAGACACAGACAGGAGATCAGTGGAAGTGCCGTTATCTTGCTAGTTTGCATGTAGTTCAAGATTGATTTGTTGGTTGCTTGTGAGGAATATGATTCACTTTCTTAATTCCATGTAGTGGTTCCAGATGAGGGTACAAAAACTATTTCAAGTGGGGGACAGCATGCTGAAGGGTTGTGGGTGCCAAGCTATCTTGAGCCAGAGAAGGAAGAGCACCTCTCCTTGTGGTGGCGTCTCCCCGAGGCCCTGTCTCAGAGTAACCGAGGGCATCCTTCTCAGCATACTGTGTGATCCTTGCCTTGCTGCTCAGTGACTCTTTGTTGGTGCGTCATCTATGGAATTGTCACCCAGAGCCCTGCCTGCGCTCAGGGCTTCTACCCCAGGGAACTGGGATGGCATTTGGAGGCCATAGAAAATCTTGAGCTGGAATTCCTCAGGTGCCTTCCATTTGGTTTTTGAGACAGTGTCTCTCCTTGTCCTGGAACTCACCAAGTAGGCTAGACTGGCTGGGTTGGTGAGCCCCAGGGGTCCTTCTGGTCTGTCTCCCCAGCACACGGATTATAAGCACATGCCACCATGCCTGTGTGTTTTGTATGGTTTATGGAAATTGAACTCAAGGTTCCCATGCTTGTGTGGCAAGCACTTTCCTGACTCAGGCTTCTCAGTCCTTGGAATTTCATTGTTAAAAATAAGCTTCCCAGCTGGGAGAGCACGTACCATGCAATCCTGACAACCTGACTCCAACCCTCAGAACCTGTATAAAGGTGGTGAGAGAGCCATGTCCACCGTACTGTCCTCTGACTGCCACATACCTGCTGTGACATGCCCAGACCTGCACACACACACACACACACACACACACACACACACATGGTTCTTGCACACACGTGCAATAATAAATATATTAAAAATAAACTGCTCAGTCTATTTGGGGTAAGCCATATGAATTTTTTTATTATATATTTCTACAAAACTAGAAAAGGTCATTGCTTTTCATAATGCTGAGAAGTGATGGAGTCCTCATTTCTGTTTATGTCCTCATGAGTGACTCTCACGTCATGATTTTATTTGTTGGCTGTCTGCTCTCTCCTGTACATGAGCTAAGGAGAGTAGAGTCACCATGCACTGGCCACTGCCTCGTCTCTTGATGCTTGTTCTTCTTAGGGACTCGACAAACACTTACTGACCGAGGAAAGTGCCTTTCCTTTGTAGACTGTGCTCCTTCTGGCTAGACTTAATGGCACACACTGTGATCCCAGGACCAGGCAGGCTAACGCAGGAGCATCCATGAGAGTTTGATGACTGCCTAGGCCTCACACTAAAACCTTCTCTCAGAAAGCAAATAAAAAGGACCTTGGGATGGTTCAGTTGGTAAAGTGTCCACTTTGCAAACACAGAGACCTGAATTAAGACTTCCAGCCCCCACATAACTGTTAAAACTGATTTTCTGCACTGTGGAAGGGGATACAGGCAGATCCCAGGAGCTTGCTAGGTGGCCATTCTTGCCAATTGGGGAGCTCTGGGTTCATTGAGAGACCCTGTCTCAAAAAATAAGGAAGAGAACGATTGTAGAAGATACGCAATGTCAGCCTCTGGCCTATACACACACACATCCAAAGGCATACATCACATACATATACCAACAAAAAAGAGCAAAAAAAAAAAAAAAAAAACAAAAAACCAACAACAAGTTCCTTTTAATTAGCTGCCAACTTGGAAAACAACTGAATTCATTAGAGCTGATTATGAGACCATGGGCTGGAACAAAGCCGATGAACTCTGGCTCAAGGCCTGTGCTATCTTTTGGTAGCACTCCCAGCCTTGGTAGCAGAGGGCTTAGGGAGGATGGGGAACGTGACCCAGCCAACTTGTCAGCCAGTCAGTGGCAGTTATCAGCATTGCAGCTTGTCCTTGTGGATAGGAATCTATGAGGTATCATTCTGACCGTCCGTAGGCATCCCTTGCTCTCAGCTTAGATAGACTGACCAGGTCTACCAGGTATGACATTCCTGCTGTGAAGCAAGCTGCATAGCAAATATCAGAAAGCAGTTGGCTACCCCGTAACTGTCCTGCCACTGTTTGACCAGTAGGCATATTTTGCCAGGCAGGGTTAGTATTGTAGCGTGCGGGATCCAACACTGGGTAAGACCACTGAGGTCTTCTCCCAGGAAGCGGCTTGCGTTCCACCTTCTGGCACTGCATAAGCTAGCCAGCAGGGAGAGTTCCCAGTCACTTTGAGGCTGATTTCTCTGTGTCTGTAAACACAGGTTTCCCTTACTGTTAGTGTAAGCCAGATGGGCAAGACACACGAACAGGTGAAAATTGTTCCCACCCAGTGAGTGTGAAGAGTGGTTTAAGATTAAGTTTCTTGCAAAAAGGAGACCTCTAATTTCTAAAAGTAACCTAATCGTTAAGAAAAAGCTAAGAACAAACTACCCTGGCGAGAGAGCTTTCGTGGAAGGCAAGGGCGTTCCCACACGGCCAGTTAACACTCCACGTGGTTCCCATTTTCTTGGGATGTGACTCCTCTGGCCAGACTCCAGCAGAGCTGGGAGGAGAATAGTGTCTTTTTAAAGGGATTGGGAAGTGTTTCCGAGATAGGAGTCGGGACAGGGTGGAGGCCTGGGCTCTGTGGAGGTTGAGAGCCCAGAGAGTGGGGTGGGAGGGCGAGCATGACTTTCCCACAACCGCAGTGAGAGAGACTTGCCAGCCGAGCTCGGAACATCTTTGCCGTTCCTCCGATGCTCATGTAGAGAGGAACTGCATCAAGGCGGGTGTGAGAGTGTGTGTGTGTGGCACATCCTTGGTATCATTCTCTCCCTCCTCACCTCTTCTCTACCCAGGCAGCATGTGCTGGTGTCCAGTGGTGACAGCACTGAACACCAAGAGGGCTTGGCGGTGGAAGACTGTAGGGAAGTGTCCTCCATTCACTGGGAGAAACGGGGAGGATCAGGTGTTCTAGGTCATCCTTGGCTACATATCCTGTCGTAATGCCTTTGTGCATACAGTCGTGTTTGTGTGTGTGTGCGTGTATGTGTGAAGGCCAGGGACAGCCTCAGTTGGTGTTCCTCAGGCACAATCTATCTTTTATTAATTTTATTATTTTAAATTATTTTTGCACATTCCTTAAGTATTTATTTATTTTTAAATAACTTATTTATTTTTATTTTATGTGCATTGGTGTTCTGCCTGTATGCATGTCTGTGTGCGGGTGTCAGATCTTGTAGTTACAGACAGTTGTGAGCTGCCATGTGGGTACTGGGAACTGAACTCATGACCTCTGGAAGAGCAGTCAGTGCTCTTAACCACTGAGCCATCTTTCCAGTCCCAAGTATTTATTTTTTAACTGTGTGTATATATATGTGTGTCTGTGTGAGTGTATGCTGTGCGTGGGCAGGTGCTCATGGAAGCCAGAAGAGGATATCGATTCACCTTGGAGTTAGAACTACAGGTGGTTGTGAACTGTCTGATGTGGGTTCTGGGAATCAAACCCAGGTTCTCTGGAAGAGCAGCAAGTTCTCTTAACTGAGCCATCTCTCTAGCCCCATTTTTATTATTTAAAAGTGTGTGTGTGTGTGTGTGTGTGTGTGTGTGTGTCAGTATGAGTGTTCAAAGGACAGCTTTCAGGGCTGAGTTTTCTCCTTCCACCTTGTTAAGGCAGTGTCTCTCCTTTTTAGGTTGCTCTGTATTCTTCAGGGTAGTTAGCCCTCAAGCTTCTAGGAGATTCTTCTGTATCTCACTGTAGGCGTGCTGGAATTACAGCCATAAGCCTGTGCATCCGGCTTTCCCCCTGGACCCTGGGAATTGAACTCAGGTCATCAAGCTTGCAAGACAAGAGCTTTTTCCTTCTGACTCACCTTAATGGTCCACTTTGTTTTCAGGCAGGATCTCTTCCTGGACTGGAGCTCCCTGGGTAGGCTAGGCTGGCTGGCCAGTGGACCCCAGGGTGTGCTTGTCTCTACCTACCCAGTGCTGGTATTATAGTGCTTGCTACCATGCGCGGGGTAGTTTTTAAACATGGGCTCTGGGGATTTGGGTCCTTACTTAAGGTCCTTATGTTGCAAACCTTCACCAGCTGAGACCTTTCTTTAGCCTCACCTCAGTGTCTTTCTTTGAGATCCCACTCTGACAGAAGAAAGGATCACTGACTTATTATTACTAGATGGAGGGAAAAGTTCTGTTCTAAGGTAGGGGGTCTGGCTCTCCCGAGGACCTCTGCAGCCACCTTGCTGTCAGGGACAGGAATGCCTTGCTGCTGTTTATGACCTGTCTTCTGTGGATGTTGAGATGGGCTAGGAGGGTGGCCTTACCACAGTGGATAGAGGGACAGTGCTGGTCCTTCAGTAGGTCTACCTTACACCACTCTCTACAGAGAGGAAGGAATGCATGTTACCAGTGCTGGGGTGGAAGTTGGAGATCCCCAAGTGGCCTCATTGCCACGAGGAAGATGGGAATAGAATGCCCCATTAAGGCCTCTTGAGGATGAGACTCCCAGCATCCCTGGGATGTTGCTGGTCCAGGTAGAGGTAGGGTCACAGTCTTTTGTGGTCTCTACTGGAGCAGAGCCACATTGTTCATTGTTGGTATTTCTGAGGTTGGAGAGTTGCTAAGCAACGAATCTGAGACCCAAGAAAGCCCAGGAAACTAGCCCACCACCATCTTGTGCCCCAGATCCTGAGGTCTCTAGCCTGCCTGCCCTCCTCCCTCCATGTTTCAGAGTTTTAGCTTTGTTTTGTGTATACCATCAGGGTTTGGATTTGACATAGAGGGAAAAGCACATCTCCATCTTCTTCATGTAGGACAGCTCTACCTGAAGTTTTCTCCAGTCCTGCCTGGCCCATGATCAGGACAAATCTCTCTCACCCACCAGTCCCGCAGCCACTCAGACCCAACCGAGTAAACACACAGAGACTTATATTGCTTACAAACTGTATGGCCATGGCTCAGGCTTCTAGCTATCTAGTTCTTACATCTTAAATTAACCCATTTCTATAAATCTATACCTTGCCACATGGCTCGTGGCATACCAGTATCTTACATGTTGGTACTCATGGCGGCGGCTGGCAGCATCTTCTGACTCAGGCTTCCTGTTCCCAGAATTCTCTTCTCTGCTTGTCCCAACTATACTTCCCGCCTGGCTACTGGCCAATCAGCATTTTATTTATACAGAGCGATATCCACAGCAGCTTGAAGCTCATTATTAAGATTTATTTTTATTTAAGCGTATCTATGTATATCTTTGCTGAGTATGCACATGCATGGGGACACTCATGGAGGCTAGAAAAGGGTGTCAGACTTCCTGAATCTGGAGTAACAGGCAGTTCTGAGCTGCCCAATGTGGGCACTGGGAACTGAACTCAGATCCTCTAAGCAATGCCCTTAACCATTGAGTCATCTCTCCAGCCCCTGGACCTTATTTTCACCAGGTCTAGGGGGACACCCCTGTAATCCCAGCATTTGGGAGGATGAGGCAGAAAGATTTCAAACTTGAAGTTAGGCTGGGGTACATAGCTAGACTCTGTCTCAAACAACCAAACATGCCCCCCCCCAAACAAAACAGTAAATAAAACTTACTTTAAAATTATTTCTACAAAGTACACTGGATCCTGAATGTGTAATTCTTGACAGTCTTCTGGATTTTTTCTTAGATTATTATTTTAAAGATTTAAAATGTGTGTTAAGTGCACACATGCATGTGTGGTGCCCATGGAGGGCAGAAGAGGGATTGAGATTCCCAGAAGCTGGAGTTACAGGTGGTTGTGAGCTGCCATGTGGGTGCTGGGAACTGAACCAGGTCCTCTGGGAAAGCAACAGGTGCTCTTACCACTGAGCCACCTCTCCAGCCCCTTCCTAGGTTGTCTTTGTCCTATTCATTTATTTTTTTGTGCATGTGCATTTGAGTAGGCATGTGTGTGGAGGTCAGAGGACAACTTGCAAGAATGGCTTCTCTCCTTCCACCATCAGGCGTGGCTGCCAATGCCTTCTCCCATTGAGCCATCTTGCCAACTCCCCCCGCCCCGCTCCTGTGGATCTTAACAGTCCAGTGAAGACTCTTGAGTTTCCACTGTTGCCCGAGAAACATTAGTGCTAATGTGGTTATCGGAAAGTTGGGTACAAGGTAGAACATCGTCATATCTTAAGAATCCAGGATGTGGGCTGCTGAGATGGCTCTGTGGGTAAAGAGCTTGCAACCTGAGTTCAAGTCTCCAGAGTCCATGTAACAGGTAGATGTGGTAACGTTGTATCTGTAATCCCAGGGCTCCTGCTGGAGATGGGAGGAGGAAACAGCAAAATTGCTAGAAGCTCATGGGCCAGTTAGCCTGACTATGCAGTAGGCAAACCACAGGGAACTGTCTCAGACAGGGTGGAAGGAGAGGACAAGGGTTGTCTGTCCTCAGACCTTCAGTTATGTGCCATAGCATGCTGCCCCCTCCCTCTGCGCGTGTGCGCACACAAAGTTTTTTCAAATAGAAAAGAAAACGAAGAACACGTGTGGTAGCTGCTTGCGCTTAGTGCTTTGTCCACCAAACCCGAGGCCAGATCCAACTTTAGACCCTGTCAAAACGCACACTGTTGAGCATTCCGCAGATGTCGTCTGTCTTACAAAGCACCCTCCCTGGCATGAGCATCGCCGAGTGACAGCTGGAATTTACCTCTCCTAAATCCCGGGATGATCGCTGTTCTTTCTAGCCTGTCAGATCCTTCCCTGGTGTAGCACAGCATCTGCTCTGGAAGTCAAACATTACAGACGGCTCTAACCCCTCCATCCTTCTTCCACTACCTGTAGAGTGGGGGTGAGCACGGAGTGAGTGTGGGAAGCTCTGCTTGTGTTTGACACTGAGTAGCAGTCGGCACTGTCACAAGGTGGTTTCGTAGTACAGAAGCTCAACAGGCCACGATAAGGGCAGAGGTCAAATCTTGTGCTCCCATTTTTATGATGTCAGAATTGAATCAGAAGAGGTGGTTCAGTGAAGGAACCTGCTGCCAAGCCTAGCAACTCGAATTCTGTCCCCACGACCCACATGGACAGATATCCTCTGACCTCCGCATGTGCATTCATACAATACATACATACATACAGAGAGAGAGAGAGAGAGAGAGAGAGAGAGAGAGAGAGAGAGAGAGAGAGAACATTTGTGTGTATGTCTGAACTGGGAGCTCACCTTTTTGGTTAGATTGGGATCGTCTTCCTTCTGCACCGCCCCCCACCCCCACCCCCCCAACTCCCAAGTGCTGAGGTTGCCAGCATTTGCTACAGTAGCCAGCTTTTATGTGGTGCCGGGATCGAACTCACACTTGTGCTTTGGGAACTTTTCCTGCTGAGCCATCTGCCCAGCTCAGGCATCATTTCTTTAAAAAACTTTTTGAAAATTTATTTGTGTGTGTGTGTGTGTCTGTCTGTCTGTCTGTCTGTGTAGGGGTGGGTGTGGGAGAATGCATATGTAACCTTCCCATCTCTCTTTCCATCGTGTGGGTCCTGGGGTTAAAACTCAGATCTTTGGGTTTGGCAGCCACCTGGGTGGCCCTCAAGTGACCTTTCTTTATCGACACTTTTGTAATTAGTCAAGAACTACTTTGTTCTTTTTAGCATGGACTTGTGGAATAAAGACATTTGCATGGTTTGGGGGTAGAGCTGGTAGCGAAGCCTCATTTTAATGGTAGTCTGTATTTGAATAATTAGGTCACTTTAAAAAAATGAAAGCTGTAGTTTAAACAAAGAAACATAGCATTAAAACTGCTGTTCAGGCCGGGCGATGGTGGCGCACGCCTTTAATCCCAGCACTCGGGAGGCAGAGACAGGCGGATCTCTGTGAGTTGAGGCCAGCCTGGGCTACCAAGTGAGTTCCAGGAAAGGCGCAAAGCTACACAGAGAAACCCTGTCTCGAAAAAAAATAAAATTAAAAAAAAAAAAAAAAAAAACTGCTGTTCAGGGACTGGGGAGACAGGAGTCTGATCCCCAGAACCTGTGTGAAAGCCACAGGCGTGGTGGCAAGCACTGCAGTTCTATTGCTCAGGAGGCAGAGACCGCCCGCTCCCTGGGGCTCTCAGGCCAGCAGGCCTTAGTGTACTAGTGAGCTCCAGGGCGGTGAGAGATCTGGCCTGTCCCAGAGGAGGCGGGCACCAATCCTGAGAATGATACTTGGGGCTGTCCTCCAGCCTCTGCACACATGTGCAGGGGTGTGCACACACGTGTTGAAGGCCCTGCGATTCATGCCTCCCGTGCTGCTTGTTCTGGTCTCAAGAGTCCCCTTCTCGTTACGACTTGGCATTTTATCTGTTTCTTAGACACACAGTGCTACAGGCAGAATGGTTAAAACAACAGAAGTCTGCCGTCTCGGAGCTCCAGAGGTCCACACTTCGTGAAACCGGATGTTAGCAGGGCTCTGGTTCTCTTTCTGCTGCTGATATGAAAACACTGACCGAGAGCAGCTGAGGAGAGGGGAGAGTTTATTTCAGCTCACAGGTCACAGCTCATGACTGGGTGAAGTCAGAGCAGGAGCGGGAGGCAGACACCGTGGAGGAAAGCTGCTTGCTGGCTCACTCACCAACCCATGCTTAACAAGGGTTCCTATACAGCTCAGGACACCTGCCCAGGGATGGCTATGGCTATCAGTATCAACCATCCCCAGAGTAGGGACGTAACCCCCACATTTTGCTGACAGAGATGAGATCCCAGCACAGTCAGGGATGGCAAAATGACTGCTTGTGATTCAGCAGCCAACAGCTTGCTGTTTTATGCAATAGACTCTTGGGACATCCAGAGCTGGGTCATTTGCAGGAAACCCTAGCAACCCACTGATGACAGATGGCAGGGAGTTTGTCTTGCTAGCGTTTCTCCACATGTAGCTCCTCCAGACTGGAGAGGCCCCTCTGCTGCTGGGGGTGGGGCGGCACCAGCCTCTGGGGATGCCCCTTTCTGTGGCACACCCAGCTGTGGAAGTCAGCAGGGTGTTGAGTTGGCACTGAAGACTACCCTCTGGGCTGTGCCAGTTCCCTTCCCTTCTGTGGTTTGAATTTTTTAGGTTTTTATTTAAAAAACTAAGAGAGAGCAAGAGTAAGCACATGCATGCATGAGGGAGGGAGGGGGAGCCAGAGAGGTTTGTACACTTGAGTGTGGTCATGTAAAAGCCAAAAGGGGCGTTGGTTCCCTGGAGCTGTAGTTATAAGTGATCGTGAGGCTGGGAACCGAACTCTGGTCCTCTGAAAGAGCAGCAAGCGCTCTTAACCACTGAGCCGCCTCACCCGCCCCCTTGAGCATCTCTTGAAAGCCCGTATGTTAGAGGCATGGTCCTCCCATATGTTAGAGGCATGGTCCTCCCATATGTTAGAGGCATGGTCCTCCCTTATGTTAGAGGCATGGTCCTCCCTTATGTTAGAGGCATGGTCCTCCTGCTGGTGCTGTTGGGAGGTAGCAGAACTCTCTGGGAAATGGGGCCTAGTGGGAAGTCTCTGGATCAGCGGGGTAAGCCCTTGTCTCTCTCTTGGTCTTTTGCTCCCTCACCTTGAGGTGAGTGGCCCCTCTGCCACCTTTTTGTACCATCTTGTACTGCCATAGGCCTGCAGCAGTCGGGCCATAGATGGTTAATTGTCTGAGAACTTTTGGTCTGTGAGCCAAAGTAAACCTTTCGTTCTTTTTGTTGTGTCTTAGTCGGTGTTCTGTTGTTGTGAAGAGACTCCATGACCACAGCAACTTTTATAAAAGAAAGCATTTCATTGGAGCTGGCTTACAGTTTCAGAGGTTTAGTTCATTTTTCTCACGGCAAGAAGCATGGCGGTGTGCAGGCAGACATGATAGTTGAGAGTTCTGTAACCAGATCCACAGGCAGCAAGGATCTGCTGGGCCTGGCTTGAGCTTTTGAAACCCCAAAGCTCATCCCCAGTGACATGCTTTCCCCAGCGAGGCCACCCCTCCTGACCCCTCTCAGGAGCACTACTCCGTAATGACCGAGCATTCCAATATAAGAACCTATGGGGCCATTCCCATCTCAGATATTTGTTATATGGAAGCTGACAAGTTATGAGTCCTATTTAAACCCTGTTAATAAAATCTGAGTATCTCGTAGGGCTGAACCCCAAAGGTGATGTAGCATGAGGATGGGGGACAGTGGACAGTGTGTATGGTACCCCAGGTCAGTAGGTGTCAGACAAAACATTCCTAGGTCATCAGCTAGAGAAAGGACCTCCCAGCCAGGGTTCAGGCAGCACTGAGTAGACACCAGCCATCCCTGTTGGGCCTAGACTGTACTCTCAGCCCATGGGATCTACGAGTATGATCTTAAAATAGTGTTTTGCTAGACATGATGGCATACACCTACAATCTGGGCTCTTCGGAGGTCAGTGGTTGAAGATCTGAAGCAGGAGGATCTAGAACGGTGGTTCTTAACCTGTGGGTCACAACTCCTTTGGGGATCAAAGGACCCTTTCACAGGGATTGCCTGAGACCGTCAGAAAACACACTTAATTACCACTCATAACAGTAGCAAAATTACAGTTATGAAGTAGCAATGAAAACAATTTTATGGTTGGGATCACTACAACATGAGGAACTGCATTAAAGGGTCGCAGCATTGAGAACGGCTGGGGAATTCATGTGGCGGTCTTTGTGAAAGCAGGTGTGAGTGGGTGCAACAGAAGTAATCATGGCTGCCAAAATGTTTGAGTCCATTGGAAAGTTCAGCCTGAGTTTAGCAGTTGCAGGAAGCGTGGTGAACTCAGCCTTATATAAATATGGATGCGGGGCACAGAGCTGTCATCTTTGACTAGTTCCGTGGAGTACAGGGCATTGTTAGGGGAAGGGACAAACTTTCTCATTCCTTGGGTACAGAAACCAATTATCTCTGACTGCTGCTCTTGATCACGGAATGTACTGGTTATCAGTGGTAGCAAAGATCTGCAGAACATCGACATCACACTACACATCCTTTTCCGGCTGGTGGCCAGCTAGCTTCTTTGTGTTTGCACCAGTATCGGTGAGGACTATGATGAGTGGGTGCTGCCACGGAGATCCTCAAGTCGGTAGTGGCTTGCTTTGATGCTGGATAATTGATCTCCCAATGAGAGCTGGTCTCCAGGCAGGTGAGTGATGGATGACCTCACAGAGCGAGCAGCAACATTTGGGCTCATCCTGAAGGATATGTCCCTGAAGGACACATCTGACCTCCAGGAAGGAGTTCACAGAAGGGGTGGAAGTCCAACAGGGGGCTCAGCAAGAAGCAGAGAGGACTAGATCTGTGGTAAAAAGGGCTGAGCAGCAGCAGAAGGTAGCCACCAACTCTGCTGAGGATGACTCCAGGGCCACTGAGCTGATCGATCGCAGGTGATGGCAGCTGCTGAGGACGTTGCCTACCAGCTTCCCTGTTCTTGGGACACCACCTGCCTAGGTGCCAGTGGGACAGTGGGTGTTCCTCCAGCTTCCCCAGTGAGGCCGTCCCTGCTTGCACCTTCTCAGGCCGACCAGGCCATGGCCTTGATAATTCTGAGTGATGCTTTCCTTCTGCCCCATCCCAGAAATCACTGCGAAATTTCCTGATTGGCTTACAGTGAAGGAAATAAAAGTACAATCACTTCAGATCTCTAGTTATGAAAAATCAATAAAAAAGGAAGATTGGGAACCACTGCTCTAGAGTTGAGGCCATCCTGACATATATGGCAAGAAGAAAGATGAAACCAGGTGGTGATGGCGCACGCCTTTAATCCCAGCACTTGGAAGGCAGAGACAGGCGGATTTCTGTGAGTTCGAGGCCAGCATGGTCTACAAAGTGAGTTCCAGGACAGGCTCCTAAGCTACACAGAAACCTTGTCTCGAAAAACCAAAAATAAAGAAGAAGGAGAAGGAGGAGAAGGAGGAGGAGGAGGAGAAGGAAGGAGAAGAAGAAGAAGAAGAAGAAGAAGAAGAAGAAGAAGAAGAAGAAGAAGAAGAAGAAGAAGAAGAAGAAGAAGAAAGATGCCTGAAGGGTGGGTCACTTGTATCCCTTATCCAAGTACTTCTGGAGAACTTGGGAGTGGGGACTTTAACAGCTCAATGGATACAGGTACCTAAGCCACCTTTCTGGCCCAAGAGGAAGAGCTACATGTGGTCTGTCTGCCAGGCAGAAAATGTTGTGATACCTTCACAGAGGACCCTCCTCCCACAAGTCACAAAATTGGTTCTTCTGACTCTCTCTCTTTTTTTAAATTGTTGTTTGTTCATTTAAGACAGGGCCTCATGTAGCCCAGGAGAGCCACTGTTACACAGTGAAGAATGAACATGCATTTCTCATCCCCCTGCCTCCACTTTCTAAGTGCTGGGATAATGGAGTGTGCCACTGTGCCTGGTTTATGTTGCTGGGGTAGAACTTGGGGCTCTGTGCATGCTGGACAAACACTCCGCCAACAGAGCCACATCCCCAGCCTATGTCTTTACAGCCCAGAGACAGAAGCAAGTGGGGTGGTGTTTGCCGTGTTAGGCTTGGAGAATTGGGCTCTTTGGTTGTTTACGGTCAGAGGGGAGGTCCCATTGTCTCAGGTAATTGAGGGTTGTCCTTTGGTTGTGTTACTTGAGATATCGCCAGGCCAGTTTCCCAGTTGCTTACCTGAGAACTCTGGTTATGGAGGCCAGAGCTAATGGCTTCACTCTTACTTGCTTTATCAAGCTATGTTTATACCAGTTCCTTGAGTTCTGTAGTCCTGGACAGTGGCCTCTGTGGGTGCCTCCCTTGAAATGGGTTTCTGTTGGAGTGGAGAACCTCACATTTAGGTCATCCGAATCGTCTTAGGTGTGCGTTTGTGTATATATGGGTACATGTGTCTGTGGGTGTGCCCGTGCCTGTATATGCATGCATGTGTAATTCAGAGGACAGCCTTGGGTGTTGTTTCTTAGGCCATTTCCACTTCTTTTTCGAGACAGGGTCTCTCACCACCCTGGAACTTGCCTGTAGACTGGCCAGCAAGCCCCAAGGATTTGCCGTTTCCACGTCCCCAGCTATAAGGCTACACCACCACACCTGGCTTTTTAACGTGTGTTCTGGGGACCAAACTCATGTCCTCATGCTTGCAAGGCAAGTTCTCTACCAAGTGACTGAGCCGCTGTCTTAGTTTTGTGTCTTGTTGCTGTGGTAGAATACTTTGGCAAAAATCACTTGTGGGAGAAAGGGTTTATTTTAGATAACAGTTCCAGGTCACAGTGCATCATAGTGGGGAAGTCAGAATGGCAGGAGCTCGAAGCAGCCAAACAGAGTCAAGAACAAAGAGCAGTCAATTAAGGAGTGCACGCTAGTTCAGCTCACTTTCTCCACTCTTAGAGACAGGACCTCTACCTAGGAAATGGTGTCACCCACAGTGGGAAGGTCTTCCCACTTCAATTAACGTAATCAAGATAACCGTCCCCCCCCAAGACACGCCCAAAGACCAACCAGTGTAGACAATCCTTCATTGAGACTCTCTTCCCAGGTGACTCTAGACTGTGAGGAGTTGACAGTTAGAACTAACCAGACAGCCATCTCATGAGTCCCACACACCCCACTCTTTAGAGTCTCTTGTACCCTGGACTGTTCTCAGACTCACTGCTTCCACCTCCTGAATTCTGGGGTTACAGCTGTGCACTGCCATGCCTGGTTTGATCAAACCCAGGTACTCTGCCAACTAACCACATCTGCCGCCAGGTTATCTAAATCTTGATGTTGACAGAAGACATGAGATTCTCGGGTCAGACACAAAGGACTTTGTTGTTTATGGCACAGCCAATGGCAGTTACCATTTTATCAGTTCTTCTCGCCCAAGAAGTCCCAGGGGTCAGGGCTGTGTGGCTCAGAATTGGTGCACATACATGTGTTTGTGTCACAGCTGTAGAACCCCAATTTTAGGTAATCCAAACCTGTATAATAGGACCCCGAGCAACTCTCCTCTGAGGGAGACCCTCTCTTCGTTTTACCAGATGGTAACCAGAACTGCCTGCTCTGCTGGTAGGAGGTCCCGTCTCTGTCTTGCTCAGCTGCTTGAAAGATGGCTTAAAACAGCAGCAGCCACCCACCACCTCTGCTCATAATGCATGCAAAATCTATAAGAGACCAGCACAGAGGTTTGGACCTTCTCCCTGATGATTGTGATCGAGGGAAATAGGTTCCTGTTCACTGTGCCTTGTCTAAGAAGGAAAGTGTGGGGCTGGAGAGGTGTTTCTGGGTACAGTGCTTACTTTACAAGCTTGAGAACCTGAGTTCACATTCCCCCAGAACCTACATAAAAAGCTGGACACACTCTGGTCACGGTGGTACATGCCTTTAATCCCAGCACTCCAGAGGCAGAGGTGGAGACAGGTAGATCCCTGAAGCTCATTTGCCAGCCCAGTCAAGCCAAATCAGTGAGGTCTCAGTTCAGTGAGAGACCCTGTCACTCGCTGTGGAGAGTGACTGAGGAAGACACCCTAATTAATAGCCTTGTAGACACACAGACAGATAGATGGACAGGCAGACAGACACACACATGAGGAAGAGAGACAGAGAGACATAAGAGAGAAACAGATGTGCATGAAATAGTATTCCTCCCAAATCTGGAAAACTTGGCTGGCTTGGATCATTTTCTAAGCCTCACGTGTCTTCAGCACAGAAAACAAGCGACTGTTGGCACATTTGCCCAAGATGAAAGGCCACGGCCAAGGCAGGTCTGGGGCTGTATGTGTTGATGCCAGCAGGTCATAGACTCGAGGCGTGAACAGGGATCTTGTGCTTATTTACTTATTTGGCATTGATAATGACCCATCCTCAGCTGCTGAGGTCACCATGTGATAAGCTTCAGCAACACGGGGGAATGCGTGGGAGTTATTAGATTAGCTCATGTTTATTTTGAGCCTACCATGTTACTTAAATATTGGCAGGTGAAAGGTTTTTCTTTTAACTTACCTAAAAATGATCCAAATTTTAAAAGAATTCTTTTATTTTAGATTTTTTTTTTATGTGTGTGTCTGTGTGTGGGCTTGGGCATGTGTGTGCCAATGGCCATGGAATTCAGAAGAGGGCATTGGATTCCTTGAAGCTGGAGTTGTAAGTTGTCCTGAGTGTTGGGATCTGGACTCAGTTCTCTCCAAGTGCAACACACTCTTAACTAGTAAGCCATCTGTGATGGTTTCAGTGAGAATGACCCCCACAGGCTCATATATTTGGATGTGTAGACACCAGGGAGAGACACTATTGGAGAAAATAAAAGATTAGAAAGTGTGGCCTTTTTGGAGAAGGTGTGGTCTGGTGGAGGAAGTATATCATTGGAGGTGAGCTTTGAGGTTTCAAAAGCCCATGTCAGGTCCCATCAATCTCAATCTCCCTCCCCGCTTCTCTGTCTCTCGGCCTACAGATCAGATGTAGTTCTCAGCTGCTTCTCCAGCTCGGCCTGCAGATCAGATGTAGTTCTCAGCTGCTTCTCCAGCACCACACCTGCCTGCCACCATGGTCTCGGCTGCCATGCTTTCTGCCATGATGATCGTGGACTTCTAACCTCTGGAGCTATCAGCCGGCCCCCATTGCTTTCCTTTATAAGAGTTGCTGTGGTCATGATGTCTCGTCACAGCAATAGAATAGTGACAAAGACACCATCTTTCCAGCTACAACCATTCTTGAATTAATGTTAGACATGTCTTTCTTAAAAGTTTTGTCAGTGAAATATGATCACACTGATCTCTCTAGAATAATGGTACCTTGGTTTATAGTGTGTAAGCAAACTAAAGAAAAAGACAGAGAGTTTCCAAATGTTCCTTTGATTGTCACATGGTCTTAGTTTTTAAGTTCTTAGTTTTACATTACCGGTTCTTATTATTGGCTTTAGGTTCTATGTTTTTATCATATATATTTATTTGTGTGTGTGTGTGGAAGGGCTACATACCATAGTGTGTGAGGAGGTCAGAGCACAACTTGGAGGTGTTAGCTTTCTACTTCTTCTGTGTGGGGCTCAGGGATTAAACTCAAGGCCTCATGCTTGTGTGGCAGGCACTTTTCCAACGGAGCCATCTCTCCAGTCCATTTTCATCTTTTATACCTGGTCATCTGTGTTAGTTTTGTTACTCTTAGTTAATTTCTTGTTGTTGTGACCAAACTACCCAAGAAAACAAGTTCAGGGGTGAAGGTTTCCTGTGGCTCACAGTTTCAGAGGGTTCAGTCCATTCATACAGGGAGGGTACAGCAGAGGGCTCAGCCCATCATGGCAAGGGGGATAGAGATGAGTGGCTCATGTCACATGGGACAGGAAGTGGAGGGAAGAGGACATAGGAAGAGTCCAAGGCAAATATAACCTCAAAGGACAAGCTCCCAGTGATCTCCTTCTTCCAGCCAGGCCTCACCTCCCACCATTGACTGCCTCCCACTGTGCCATTGTCCTCGGAGTTCATCTAATCCTTTCCTTAGGTCAGAGTCCCGTGATCTAATGGTCTCTGCACACACCTCCTAGATGTACTCTGTACTCCGAGGGGTGCCCTAGTCTCCCGGCTGTTTCTTCATCATGCTAACAACCAGCATTAACCACCTGGCAGCTGAGATGAGAGCCTGTGAAAAGCACATGCTGTGCAAGCCTGACTGTGTGAGCTCCACCCCTGAAACCCATCCCACAGCTGTCTCCTGACCCTGACTTGTGCAGTGTGGCATGCCCCCCGCCCCCCCCCCCGCGCCCACGCCCATGCCCATGCATGCACTAATGAATAAATAAAACAAGAAGCCAGCACAGGATCACACATACAAGGCCAATTCATTTTTAAAGAAAACAGGGCCAGTGAGGTGGCTTATAGGTAAAAGCACTTACTGCTAAGCTTGGTGACCTTAATTCCATCCCTGACTCATGGTTAAGAGAGACCGGACTCTTATAGGCTGTCCTCCGACCTCCACATACCCCCACCCACCCTCAAACAAAATAAAATTTAGAAACTTAAAACTGTAAACTTTTACACTAATAATACTGATCTCTAAATATAGAGGAAACTAAGCATTTAAGGTAATATGAATATGATTTGTTTGTTTGTTTGTAGATAAACCATACTTTTTGGAAAGCTGTACTTTGTACTTTCCCTGTATAGTTATGACCTTTAAAGCAAATGGAAATTCTGAGTTTTGTAATACTCAAATTGATAGAATATATGTAACTCTAAAATGATTCAGGTTTTTAAAATTATTCCACCAAAGTGCCTGTTCAAATTCCAGCCATACACAAAATCAGACATATAGACAAGTGGAATAGAATTGAGGACCCAGAAATAAACCCACACAGCTATAGCCACTTAATTCTGACAGAGGTGTCAGAAACACACATTGGTTGGGAAAGCTTCAACAGGCGAGACAATAAAACCAAACACACAGCTCTCACCTTGCACAAACCTCAATGTAAGACCTGAAACTTAGAGAATGCTGGAGGGGAAAACTTTGAGATACAAGCAGGGGCTTGGAAGCTGGTCAGTGAAGAGCATGAGTTCAGTTCCCAGCACTCATGTCTGGTGGCTCTTAAAAGGCTCTAACTCCAGTTCCAGCAGATCTGATGCTTCTGACCGCTACCACTGCACGTAAAGATACAGGCGTAGGTATCTGAGAAGGACTCCAGAAGCACAGGAAATAATCCTAAGAATTGACAGGTAGGATGAAATCATTTAGAAGTACAGCAGAGGAAATGGTAAAGGCTACAGAATTGGAAAAAAAAAATCTTTACCAACATCGGACAGGGGACTGATTTGTAGAATATACAAATGGCTGGAAAAAGTACCAGAAAAAGCCAATCACCTGGTTAATAAATGTCCTAAAGAACTGAAAAGATGCTGCTCAAAAGAATAGACACATGTGGCCAATACATATTTGAAAAATAGAGCCAGCACCCTTAGCCATGAGGGAACTGTAGATTAAAGCTGCATTGATACTCTGTCTCACAGGGGCGCTGAGATTGCTCTGCGGTCAGAGCACTTGCTGCTAAGCCCAAAGACTCGAGTCCAATGCCCAGGACTCACATGGTGGAAAGAAATCTGAGATTCCATCTCACTTTAGTCAGAATGGTTATCATGAAGAAGAAAATGGGCAGACAGCGTTGGTGAGGACGTGGGGAGAAGACAGCCATTGTTTGCTCCAGTGGGAATGTAAACTTGTGCGGCCACCACAGCAATCCGAAAGGAGGTTTCTCAGTAAAGACAGAAATCACCCAGCTAAGCTAGTCTTGAATGTACATGTGAAGGACTCTAGAGCAGTGGTTCTCAATCTCCCTAATGCTGTGACCCTTTAATACAGTTCCTCGTGTTATGGTGACCCCAACCATGACATTATTTTTGTTGCTACTTCACAACTGTAATTTTGCTGCTGCTATGAACTATAATGTAAACATCTGTGTTTTCTGATAGTCTTAGGTGACCCCTCAAAGGGGTCGCAACCCACAGGTTGAGAAACACCGCTCTAAATCAGCATCCCAGAGACTGCTTAACACAGCATCTCTCCCATTGCATCCATAATCCTGCCGAAGATATACTGTTACTCTTTTCTGACTAAATCACACACACACACACACACACACACACACACACACACTGCACTACACACCACATACTACATACCACACATCACACGCAGAGACACGGCTGATTGTGTAATTCACTGTTGGTAACGGTGCTCCAGTAAGCATGGTGTGTGAGTATGTGGCTTGTGTGGATCTCTCAGGTTGTTACTTAGCACTGGGGTTCCAGGTCATATGGCAGAGCTTCTTAAAGGGTGTTTGGGGGTTTGTTCTAGGAACCTCCATTCTTATTTTCATAGTTGCTGGACTGTAATGGCTCCACATCCTCACCAGTGTGTGTGTGTGTGTGTGTGTGTGTGTGTGTGTGTGCCTGCCTTGCGTGTGTTTGGAGTTGAAACACAACCTTCAATGTCACTCCTCGGGTACCTTCCCCTTTTTTGAGACAGCGTCTCTTAATAGCCTGGAACTTTGCTGAGTAGACTGGGCTAGCTCTCCTTGAGCTTCTAAGGATCTCCCTGTCTCTGCTTGCCATATTGCCACAGGGATTCTAGGCATGTACCATTGTACTAACTGTTCTTCCTCCCTCCCCCCTCCCCTCCCCTCCTTCCCCCTCCCTTCCTCCCTAGAATCACTTCTAAGTTGATTCATCAGTTTTTAAACTACATTTATTTATTTATTATATGTGTATGTGCTATGCCATAGCACATACGTGGAGGTCCAGGACAACGGAGGGATCGTTTCTCTTCTTTCACTCTGTGGGTCCCAAGGGTCGCACTCAGGACAGTAGGTTTGACAGCAGGAATTGGGCCATCTCCCCAGCCCCAACCATTTTTTTAATTTAAAAATGACCTCTATATGTATGTGGTGGGGGTTCACACTGGAGGTCAGAAGACAACTTTCAGGAGTTGGTTTTTCCTTCCACTGTGTGGGATCTGGACTCAAACTGAGGTTGTCCTGCTCAGTGGTAAGGGCGTTTACTTGCTAAGGCCCCTCACCACCCCTGTGCTGGCTGTTTATGTAGATTCTAGTGGTCCAAACTTAGGTTCTCATGCTTATGAGGCAAGTGCTTTACCAACTCAACCGTCTCCCCGTCCCCATCTTTTACTTTTTCGTTTTGTTTTTAATTTGTAAAAAGTTAGTATTATTGTGTACGAGGGTCATAAATGTGCCACAGTGTGATATAGAGGCCCAGAGAATACTCTGTGGAATTAGCCTCCGCCCCCTTTTTTTAAGGCAGCGTTTCTCTGCATAGCCCTGGCTGTCTTAGTTTTCCCTCTTTCTCTTCACTCAGGTTCTGGGATTGAACTTGAGTCTTCAGGCTTTCACAGCAAGTGCCTGTGACAGGCAGAGCCATCTCGCTGGCCCCATCTTTCGCTGTACGTAATACCCCCAGGTGTAGATCTGAACCATTGAGTGTTCATAAGTGTGAGAAGGCCACGCACACAGAGCAAACAGGTACAGTAGGCAGCTTTTCACACACAGTCACTGTCATTGTCTGTGAATTCGATGTTGGCCAACAGACATGCATGAACAGCCAAAATCAAACCGTAGTTACATGTTTTTCTCGAGCTGATATAGATCATTGTGAAGCCCACAACCCAGTGTGATGTGAACATGTGTTTTCCAGGTTTGTGGGAATGTCAGGCCCTGGCGTTTCAGGAGCCAGCCTTGCTGGGTTCCTAGCTGTGCAGCTGGGAACTCTGCCAAGTGAGGAGGCGCCCTGACAGCTTGGGAAGTTGCAAAGTCCTGGAGTGTTATGGCAGTCGGTCGCCACTTGCCTTGGTTCCTGAATTTCTGTCGCTCAGAGGACTGGAGTCTGGAAGTCTCCTGGCTCTGGTGACACTACAAACCCCTAAGCATGCTGGAGCTTGGGCCAGTGTGGCCCTCGGTTCTAAGGGAGGACTTTGGAGGGGCTGTTGAGTATCTGGCTGCAGTGATGTGGCCACCAGGGAACCAGGTGCTCCAGCAGGCACCCGCCAGAACAGGTTTTGTAGATGGGAGGTTTAAAGACCTTCCTAAGCCCCGGGCACTCTCTCTCTTCAAAGCCCTGCCTGAGCCTGTACACTAGGGTGTTCCCAGTCTAAATTCAGCTGAACTGCCTATAATACAGAGATACTGAGTTGCTGTTGAATGCTCCAGTTTATAGATATTTAAATATTAATTTTGGTTTTAAAATTTTTTGTTGTTGGAAACAATAAGGTTTTCTTTATGTCTCCTTCCTTCTTTCCTCTCCTCTTCTCTGCCCATCTCTTTCCCCACCTCCCTTTCTCTCTTTCTTTCTTATCTCCCTCTTGCCCTCCCTTCCCCTCTCTCTCCCACCCTTCCTTCCCTCCTATGTGTCCTTCCTCCACCCTTCCCTCCCTGCTCTACTCATCCTCTTTCCCCTCCCATTCTCCCTCCCTCTCTGATGCCTTTTGGGGTGCTGTGGTCCAGCCTCATGCTTTCCAGGCAGGCGCTGTACTGCTCGCTCTCAGCTTTCGTACCTCTCCTGCGGCCCTGCAACGTTGTTGCGGGACAGCTCTGCTGGTGTGTCCCGGGGAACGCAGGTTGTCCCCAACCCCGTGTGGGAAGCCATGAGCTGTGATTGTAGCTGGAAGGACTCATGGAAAGTGGGTTGTGATGGTGAGGACTCCCAGGCGGGGCTGAGTGTGGGAGGAACGTGGGTTGGGATAGTGAGGACTCCCAGGCGGGGCTGAGACAAGCTCAGACTCCTTCCAGGCATGTGACTTGATTCTGGGGCCCCAACCGCTGTACTGTGGTGCACTATGTAGCTGGAGTATAACCACGTGATGCTGGGAGTGGAGCCCAGGCGCCCCGTTCATGCTGAGCATGTGCTCTGCCGCTGAGCCCCATCTCCAGAGGAGGTTCCCATCTTTTGAAGGTCCTGCCCCCCCAATACCACTGCATGGGGCTTCTGACATAAGGGTGTGGGTTGGGATGGTGAGGACTCCCAGGCAGGGCTGAGTGTGGGAGGAGCGTGGGTTGGGATAGTGAGGTCTCCCAGGCGGTTTCTGACATATGCAGCATCAAGGGACACAGCCCATGTCCGAGTCACACTAGTCTAGATACGTGCTGTTACTCTTGGTGCGCGCTTTCTTTGTGTGTGTGTGTGTATGTGTGTGTGTGTGTATGTGTGTGTGTGCTCACATATGTGGGAGAAGTTGCACACGTGCCATGGTGTGCATGTGGAGGCCGGAGCACAACCTCGGGGTTTGGTCCTCCCCTTCCACATTTTGTTCATTGTTTTATTTTTTTATTTATTTTTAAAGATGTACTTCTGTGTATGTGTCTGCGTCTGTGTCTGTGTATTCCACATGTGTACAGGTACTCAAGCAGGACAGAAGAGGGTCCTGGGTCCCGTGAAGCAGGAGTTACAGATGTGTGTGAGCCATCTGCTGTGGGACTTAAGAGCGGAACTCTGGTCTTTTGGAAGTGTCGAAAGTGCTCATGACTGCTGAGCCGTCTCTCCAGCCCTTATTACTTTATTGTTTCTGATTTATGTGCCTGGATCTGTGGCAGTGTAGGGTTTGTGTACATCAGCAGTTCTCAACCGGTGGGTTACGACCACTTTGGGGTTGAATGACCCTTTCACAGGGGTTGCCTAAGACCATGAGAAAACAGATATTCATATTATGATTCATAACAGTAGCAAAATTATAGTTATGAGGGAGCAACAAAAAAATTCTATAGCTGGGGGTCACCACAATGTGAGGAACTGTGTTAAAGGGTCACAGCATTAGGAAGGTTGAGAACCATCGGGTGTACACAGATGCAGGTGCCCACGGAGGCCAGAAGAGGGCGCTGGATCCCTGGAGCTGGAATTACAGGTGGTGGTGAGCTGCCTGATGTGGGTGCTGGGAATCGAACTCAGTCCCTGTGTAAGAGCAGTGAGTGCTCCTAACAGCTGAGCCATCTCTCCAGCCCCTTCCACCTTATTATCCCCCTCTCTGTATGGCAGGCTAGCTGGCCTGCAAGCTTCTGGGAGTCTCTTGTCTCCACTTCCTATCTCTTCACAGAAGCACTGGAATTACAGATGTTCGCTACCAAGTCTGGCTTTCTGTGTGTTCTGAGGAGCTGAACTCACTCCTTACTCTTGGACAGTAAGCATTTTACCCACTGAGCAATCTTCCTCGACTGCCTTCTTTATTTCTTGTGAGATTGCTGGAGAAGCCAGGCCATGCCTCCAGTAGACTTCCTTAGCCTCTGACCTTGGCTGGTACCTCTGGTGTCACTGAACTTGGCCTCACACCCTCTCTGTCAGAGCAGATACATTGGAAGCTCTGGGCCCAATGCATTCATTAAGATTGGCTGGTGCGTTTGGATGCTGTCAGCCAATGGCTGGCTGCATCGGTGTCTCCATTCTAAGCTCTCTGCCAGTCTCTTACCTGATGGTTTTAGTACTCTGTTATTCAGTGTATTCCCTCCATTCTTGATTTCAGCAGGCTTGTCTAAATGTCTTAGTTAGGGTTTCTATTGTTGTGAAGAGACACCATGACCATACCAACTCTTGTAAAGGAAAAACATTTAATGAGCTGGCTTACAGTTCAGAGGTTCAGTCCATCATCATCATGGCAGGATGTGGCGATGTACAGGCAGACATGTGCTGCAGAAGTAGCCAGGTGTCTTACATCTTGACCTGCAGGAACAGGAAGTAGTCTCAGTCTCACACTGAGCGAAGCTTGAACAAAAGAGACCTCAAAGCCCACAGTGACATACTTCCTCCAACAAGGCCACAGTTACTTCAAGGCCACACCTCCTAATAGTGCCACTCCCTTTGGGGGCCATTTTCTTTCAAACCACCATACTGAATGATAATTTTTAGAAACTTTTATTTTGAGATAGTTTTACATGAAATCGTTATAAATAATGCAGAAAAGAGTTCCTATACCTCTCTGCCAGTGTCCCCTGGTGGTGGTACCTGGCTTGACTGTAGTCTATTTTCATGGCTAGACAACTGCTGTTGGCACAACCATGACTTCTGTTCAGATTTCACTAGTTTTACATGCACTTGTATGTGTATGTCTAGGCATGTCTATGTGTGCATGCATTTATTTTATGTGATTTTATCACATGTAGATAAAGATGAATAACATTGTAGTCAAGAACCAGAGCATGGGCTGGAGGGATGGCTCAATGGTTAAAGATGCTTGCTGCAAAACCTGAGTTCAACCCACATGGTGGAAAGGGAAAACTGAGTCCCACCAGATGTCCTCTGACTTCCACCTGGGTACCACGGCACAGTGTAAACCAAATGCACACACACAATAAGCAAGCAAGTAAGTAAGTAGATAGATAGATAGATAGATAGATAGATAGATAGATAGATAGATAGATAAACAAGCAAATGTAGTGAGGATGAAAACCTGAGCTGGAGAGACGGCTCAGTCAGTAGAACACTTGCCTTGTGAACATGAAGAGATGAGTTTGGATCCCCAGGACCCAAACTCACATTAAAATTCCGGGAGTGGTGCTGTGTTCGGGGACACGTGGGTCCCCGGAAGCTCATTGGCTGGCTAATGTTGGCCAGTTTGGTAAGATTTCAGGCTAATGAGAATCGGTGCCTCAAACAAAAAGTAGAAAGCATCTCTTAGTCAGGATCCTCTTCTGTGAGGAGACGCCACGATCATGGCAACTCTCATAAAGGGAAGCATTTAACTGGGGCTGGTGTATAGTCCAGAGGTTTGGTCCGTTGTCACAACTGTGGGAAGCATGGCGGTATGGCACGTGGGCAGACACAGTGCTGGAGAAGCAGCTGAGAGTTCCACATCTGGATCCTCAGGCAGCGGGAAGAGAGACACTGGCCCTCTCTTGAGCATTTGGAACCTCAAAGCCCACCCCTAGTGACACATTTCCTCCAGCAAGGCCACACCTCCTAACAGTGCTGCTTCCTAATGACCAAGCATTCAAATATGTGAGCCTATGGGGGCCGTTCCTATTCATACCACCCCAGCACCCCAGGAGCAGCATGGGACATTGTCTTCTGACCTCTACCCATACATACAACATACATGCACCTATGCACTCACATGTACATGAACACAACAGGACATTCAGGGCTGGGTGGGGAGCTGCTCAGTGGAAGAGCACAGACCCAGGACATGCCAGGCTCTGAGTCTGTGCCCCAGTGTGCAGAAGAGATTTAGAATATTTGATCACAAGATCCCTGACACCATGGATTGTGCCAATAATATTAAGTGCCTCGGTATGTTAAACATTTTTATTTTGTGGATGTGTGTTGAACTATTGTTTGGTAGCTTTTAGGACCGTGTTTTTCTGAGGAGAATATGAAGGAAGTAATGAGGAATGCTGTAATAACCAATATTGGAATTATCAAGAGATTTATTAGGCTTATTAGCCATGAGACAAGATTAGATGAACCCTTACTTTATTTTATGGGGAAAATCTATTTCAGGTTTTATAGAAGCCGTTTCATTATAGCTAATATGCTAATTTTAATTAAAAATTATTTGGTGCATTCAAATAGTAAACTCCTTAGCTCTCCATGCTTAATGTGCTGTATCTTTCCCCAAACTTAGTAAAACAGTGGGACAAGCACTCAGTTTTTTGGAGACACTTTCTGAGCCAAGTCTATGTGGCTTATTTGTGTGTTATGGACTATTTCAGACAAATTGAAAGGCATAAAAATAGCACACTGTCCCTATATTTAATATCTTACTTAAGATGTATAGAATGTTGCCAATTATTAAGGCCCCTGCCACTGACTAAGAAATAACTTTTATTTATTTTAATGTGCGTATATATGTGTAGTGTGTGCATGTGTGTTTGGGTGCACATGTGTGCGTGTGGAGGAGGCCTGAGGTTGGCAATGGATGTCTTCCTCAGTCAGTCTCCATTTATTGAGGTAGAGCTACCAATTTTGGCTGGTCTTGCCAGCCAGATTGCCCCGGGTGTCTCTTGTCTCTGACTCCCACGCGCTGGGATTGCAGCAGGCTCCCATATGTGCCCAGCTTCCGTGTGGATCTGAACTCTGCTCGCTCACTCTTTCACGGCAATGCCTTTATCCACTTTACCCACGTGTCTTACCACAGGTGTCTCTACACATGGCTGCCGAGGAAGCAACCGTCACAGTTCGCCTCATCCGTTCATTTGAGCATCGAAATTTCAAGCCTGTAGTATATCATGGAGTTAATTTGAACCAAACTGTGAAGGAATTTATAATATTTCTAAAGCAAGGTATGAGAAATAGAGTTGCTTTGTTTCATTTGTATTTTGACCGTGAAAAACATCTGACTATAATGTTAAAAATAATCTTTGAAAAGTACAAAATTAGGCTGGGCCTAGTGGTGCACACCTGTAATCCCAGCGCTCAGGACGTAGAGCCAGGAGAATCATGATTTCAAAGCTAGCTTGGGCTATCTAGCAAGTTTTAGGCCAGCCTAGACTATATAGTGACTTTTAGGCTAGCCTGGGTTACATAGCTGTATTTATGCGTAATTAAAAAAAAATCAACCAAGGAAAGCACTGAAGTAGTTCTTCCCCAGTCCAGAAGTACTTTGGAAGCTGGTGCTAGCAGGGGCCAGGCTGGCTGTGTCCTGGACTCTGTCACCAGCTGCCCCGGTTTGTCAGTGAATAGTGTTAATGAATAGTGTGAACACACTCACCAGGAGTTATAACCATCATGTTTAGCCTCAAACAGACTAAGGTCCAGGGTAGGGGAGGTGACTGTCTAATGCATGCCACACAAGTGTGAGGAGAATATGTGTTTGATCCTCCAGAACCCATGTAATAAAGGCTATAAGCTTCTGGGAGGAGGACACTGCAGTTGCTAATCTTTGCACACACTGATCCATAATCACTCATGCCCAAGCTTTGCCATCCCTCTTGAGCCTGGCCCATATGGGTAATGGCTTTGACAGTTTACCCTGGACCAATTGGTCTCGGAGTCCTTAACAGGCCTTGCTTATGTCAAAATACACATTTACTCAGGACTTCACTCACTCCTGGCTTTCTCTGCCCCTTGCATCTGTCTAACAGAGTTGGTGAGTTCCAGGTACAGTGAGAAGCCTGTCTTAAAAAATAAGGCAGAGAGAGATTGAGGAAGACATCCGGTATTGACGTCTGGTCTCCACACACACATATGCATACATAAACATGTATGTACACACAAAGAAAGTCAAGTCCACCCATAAGGAGTTTATCTTTGGAGACTGAATGGCAAGGGAGTGGAATGCAGCTGACTGTGTCGTTTCCCAGCACACAGGAGCCTTGCTGGGGAGTGTGGCTAGGGCAGCAGGGAGCTGAAGCAATCAGGAGAGACTGGATCACTGTGGTCACAGAGACAACACTCTTGACATTTTTCATATTTATTTATAGTGTGTGTGTGTGTATGTATGTGTGTGTGTGTGTGTGTGTGTGGGGGGGGTGCTTGTGCCACAGTGTGGAAGTCAGAGGACAGTTTGCAGGATCAATTTCTCGCCCTCCACCATGAGGGTCCTGGGGATCGAACTCAGGTCATCAGGCTTGGCAGCAGGTGCTTCTACCAGCTGAGCCATCTCACTGGCTGGGAAATGGAAGTCTTCTGGTACTGTTTATCGTTCTGAAGGTGCAGAGGGTGGAAATGCAGTCCTTGTCCTAAGATGGCCTTACTGCTCTTCATCCTGAAGCATTCCACAGGCATCTGATACAGCCTCCAGCATATGCATTTATTCTTCGTTGTTGTTGTTGTTGTTTTTGAGACAGGGTTTCTCTGTGTAGCTTTGCGCCTTTCCTAGAACTCACTCTGTAGCCCAGGCTGGCCTCGAACTTACAGAGATCCGCATGCCTCTGCCTCCTGAGTGCTGGGATTAAAGGTGTGCACCACCACTGCCTGGTGTGTTTATTCTTTTAAGTAAAGTGAAATTGATATAGCGTACAGTGCAGTTTTTAATAGATAGTTCCATGAATTGAAAACTATGTGACTTTATATTTTTACTGTTTTATTTTTTCATTTTCGTGTGTGTGTGTGTGTGTGTGTGTGTGTGTGTGTGTGTGTGTGTGTATGTATGTGTGTGTGTGCATGCACATGAGGAAGCCTGAGGTTGATGTTGGGAATCACCCTCTGTTGCTCTTCCACCTTATTCACTGAGGCGCAGAGTCTCTCAGTCAAACCCAGAGTTCACCGATAAGCTGGTTTTGTTAGCCAGCTCAATCTAGACACCTCCATCTCTGCCTTCTGAGGTTGGAATTATAACATGCTATAGCTGCAACTCTTAAAAAGGAAAACATTTAATTAGGGCTGGCTTACAGTTCAGAGGTTCAGTCCATTATCGAGAAGCATGGCAGCATGCAGGCAGACAAGGTGCTGGAGAGGTAGCATCTTGAGTTTTACATCTTGATCCGCAGGCAACAGGAAGTGAACTGTCTCCCACACTGGGCGTAGCTTGAGCATATGAGACCTCAAAGCCCACCCCCACAGTGACACACTTCCTCCAACAAGGCCACACCTCCTAATAGTGCAACTCCCTATAGGCCAAGCATTCAGACACATGAGTCCATGGGGGCCCTTCCTATTCAAATCACCACACACACCCACCGGGCTCTTAGGGTCTGAACTCTGGTCATCATATGTATGTGGCAAGTGTTTTA
>CABHPH010131141.1:10426-28901 GCA_902168325.1 Peromyscus nudipes | reverse complement strand
TAATAAGTAAGAATGTTAACTCTGTTTATTAATGATGTCAAAACTTGAGGGGAAATGATTGAAAATGATAACTCTGTTCTGTCATAGTTTATTAATGATGACTAAAAGATGAGCAAAAGGAAGTGAAACACGTCCAAAACCAAAATTGATATGATCTATGTTTTGGAACATCATGAATGTATCCTTGCTTACTAAATTCTGTATAAATAAAGAAGCATTCTGGCTGCTTGTCAGTCAAGCTGCAAGATTCTCCCAACCATCATGGCCTGGCTCATCTACTTTCTTCACCAACTCTTTACATCCTCTGCTGGGACCTGTCCACTGCTGGGGATGGCTCCTGGCACTTGCAGCCCCTCATTGTTCCTGGGCATTTCCACCCCAGTCATCATTACAGGCTGCAGCGGTGCTCATTAATGGCCAAGGTATGCAAACCTGAATGATGACCATGCACAATAGATGTCTGTTCAAGGCCTCTGCACTGTCCCTGCAGAAAACACCAGGGGAGAAGGGTGGGAGGGAGGAAGCAGACACAAGGAGCCAGCTGGGTAGGGAACCCCGGGGGCTGGAGTCTGGGGACAAAACCATATGGGCCAGTGGCTGACCTGAGCTGGGCCATGGCCCTGCTATCCTGCAGAGAATGCATACCTGGCAGCCTGGTGATAGGTGGCGGCGGCGGCGGCTGCTGCGGCTGCTTCTTCTTCTTCTTCTTGTTCTTCTTCTTGTTCTTCTTGTTCTTCTTCTTGTTCTTCTTGTTCTTGTTCTTGTTCTTGTTCTTCTTCTTCTTCTTCCTCCTCCTCCTCCTCCTCCTCCTCCTCCTTCTGGTTTTTCAAGACAGGGTTTCTTCGTGCAGCTTTGGAGCCTGTCCTGGATCTTGCTCTGTAGACCTGGCTGGCCTCGAACTCACAGAGATCCGCCTGCCTCTGCTTCCCAAGTGCTGGGATTAAAGGCATGTGTCACCACCGCCTGGCAACTCTTTGCTTCTTATGGGTCCAAGGAAGCCCAGCCTGGGTGCTGAGAACTCACTTTCTTGACTGCAATTCTCTGTCCCTCGGTGTCACCCAAAGAGACACTGTGGGAAAGGAATGTAGAAAGTGCCCAGCACCTACAAACCTTAGCTGTTACCACCTCCATCTCCGTCATCTGAAACTCACACTCTGCCTTGCACAGTCAGCTCTTAGTGAGGTCTCTTATGTGGACCCTCGGAAGTGAAGTCTTCAAACAGCTGGTGACAGGCAGAACAATTTGGGCTGAGGGAGGAGGTGGTTTAATAAAGGGACCACATAGCACTGTGGAGCAGCAAGGAGCATCAATCATGTCAGGGAAGGAGGCTGAGCCACTGAGTGGATGGAGTCTGTCAGTGTGGCTGTTTGGACGAGGATGCATGTGTATGTGCCCACATTAACTACGGCCCTGGAGACCATAAGGACTGTGTCTCTCTCAATCCCACAGAAGGCCTTGAACAGGATGAGAATATACCCTGGCTGCCTTCCTGAGAATGACCTACAGGTATGCAGGGCACTGAGCCAGCTGCTGTGAGGCCTGGAGGTATGGGTTCCTGAGTGTCAAGGTATGGCCGAGGAGCTAGGGAGGGCTGGATGTGGGGCAGAGCTGAGGGAAGAGCTGACTGTTGGGTCTGACTCCACTCGCCTGTGCATCAGTGGAGTTCTGATGAACCGCTCAGTGCCTGGGTCCCACCAGTCTGTGGCTAAACTCTGGAGCCTGCTGCATTTGACACCAGGTCAGGACAGCTGCTGCTGGCTCAACAGAGCATGCACTGGAGTCCTGTGATGGGGGGACCTTTTGCAGATAACCACACAGAAAGCCACCATGGAGCTCTACGCACCCTGAGCCTAGCCCAATAGACCTCTTTTCTGTCCACTTCTGCAGTCCCTGGGCCGACGCTACCCTTCTGGAGTCCACAGGGGAGAAGGGCTGCTTGAGAGAGATGGCCTGCCCTATCATCACCGTGGAGCTTCTGTTCCCAGCATTCCACAGTTAGTTCCATTGGAAGGCCAGCTCCCGCAGAGCACCATGGTTGTGGGGGACACAGAGGGTGCACAGACAAGTAGGTGGCTGCTACTCCCAGGTATTTCACAGGGAGCCCTAGGACCATGGGGTGCAGGCTAACAGAGGCATCTGGGAAGTGGCAATCTATCAGAGCCTGAGTGGCCCTCTTCCCTTGCCTGCTCTGACAACAGTGAGGAGGATGACGGTGACACTGTGTCCCACATTATACTGGGGGAGGATGGAGTGAAGGAAGACCAGGCACAGCCACTGAAAGAACTGGGACGTGTCACCATTGGAGACGGGGAGGAAAGGGTGGCGATGATACCAGTGACCCTGAGAGGAAAAGGTAAGGGCCAAGACAGCAGAGCTGACAGTATCTACCCACAGTCAGAGCAAGAAGCTAAGAGCCCCACGGCAAGGGCTCCAGACAAGAAATGTCATCTGAGCTGGCCCGTGGTGGCCCACACCTTTAAGCTCAGCACTCAGGAGGCAGAGGCAGGTGAATCTCTGTGAGTTTGTGGCCAGCCTGGTCTACAGAGCTAGTTCTAGGACCGCCAAGGCTACACAGAGAAATCCTGTCTTAAAAAACCAAAACAAACAAAAAAACCACCAAAACCCAGAACTCACCTTAAATTGAAGGAGGAGGAGGAGGAGGAAGAGAAGAAGAGGAAGAAGAAGAAAATGTAAACTAACATTGGTCAGAGGCACTGGGCTGAACTTGCCCTAGAACCCTCCAAAGTTCAGCCTGAAAGGCCTGTAAAGTGTCTTCAGCAGGGCACTGTGTTCCTAGCATTTTGTTTCCTTTTCCTTTCCTTTCCCCTTTTCATTTTCCTTCCTTCCTTCCTTCCTTCCTTCCTTCCTTCCTTCCTTCCTTCCTTCCTTCCTTCCTTCCTTCCTTCCTTCCTTCCTTCCTTCCTCCTCTTCCCTCCCTCCCTCCCTTCCTTTTTCTGAATCAGGGTTACTCAGTAGACCTGGAATTCTAGACAGCTCAACCTCCTGAGCAGCTGGGATGACACCTTTCCTGCAGCTCGGCTGTGGGCTCGCTGTACCTCCCAGCAGGGCTGTGGCAGCCATCCTTTCTTCTTCCTTCTCGAATCCTCAGGATTTTCTTTTTGTTGAGTTGTTTCCCATTGCTTATTAGCAGAGGCCCAGCTAACATCTCTGAATGCAGCGGGGCTGGTGTGCCCACCCCCAGCCCACCAGGTCTCTGACTGAGCTGTTTGCCTGCTAGGGACTGCCATTGGTCTGTGGCACAGCCGCAGCAGTGGGAGGCCTAGCGTCACCTTGGTGGGTGTGACGGTCAGAAGGGTGCGGGGAGGAGCCTGCCTCAATTTGGGATCCTCTAGTGGCAGCCCCTTTGACAGGGATTCGGAAACAGTCATGGGGAGGTGACTCAGCAAACAGATGAGAAGGAATGCTCAGGGACGGAGATCCACAGGGCCAGAGGGTGATTGTAGGGATGTGTTCTGGAATGGTCGCTACTGTAGTACGGAAGCAGGGGCTGGTGTCCACATTCCCCTCCTCTGCTAAGGGCAGCCCCGGGATGGGGCTAGAAGGAGCCACCTAGCAGGAGTCTGCTCCCTTTTCTGCCCATTTGTTGACTGGTAGCTTCGTTTCCTTGGTGTTTTAACTTCTGCAATAATTTGTAAATTCTGGATTTTAACCCCTGCCTGAGGTACGGCTGTGTAAGATTTTCTCCCATTCTGTGGGTTGTTTCGGGGTAGGTGGGTGGGATGTGTGTGGCGCACATATGGTGGTCAGGGGACAACTTGCGGGAGTATTCGCCTTCTACCATATGAGTCCCTGGATCGAGAAGCCCTAGCTTGCTGAGCCATCTCACTGACCCCAAGTGCTACCTTTGGTTTGACCAGAGTCCTGGATGGGTACATTTCTTTTAAAGTTAGTTACAATTTGCGCATAACTGACGGGTGCGTGAAGTTCAGGGTCACCAAGGTGTCACTCCATTTGATAACGAATGGCTTTGGGTAGAAGTGGGCCCCTGATGATATCTGGGACCCACAGAGGGAATGTAGCCCATGGGAACCTCCCCGTCCTGTCTCTTCCTGTCTCTTTTCAGGGGACCGGGACCGGGGTGCCTCGTGCACGCATAGGACCATCCACAGGAAATGGTGAGTGGCCTCGGGCTGGGCTCCACGTCAACTGGGGCGACGAGAGCAATGGGAGTGGGAGCCAAATGTCCAGAATCCACTCTGTCCCACGGTTCCCAGGAGCCGCTGCTGCGAGTAGCCAATCAGCTGTCAGCTCAGTGCACGACCAAATACGACAGCTCCTGATTGGCTGCTTGAGGACCAATCAGCTAGTCGAGCGGGAAGCTGTTGCGAAGCACCGCGACCCTCCGGCCCTTGCGAGGAGTCTGGACCTCGCCTGGCCCTGGTCCGACACGGCTGTGTAGCGCAGGCCCTGCACTGTGCATCATGACAGATCAGGTCAGCCTAGAGCCTGCACAGGTGACCTCGGAGCTCACCTGTGAGTGCCTGGAGCCCCGGGGCCGCCCGGTCCAGCGGTAGCGCAGTGGTAAAGAAACGGAAGGGCGACCTACTCTTTCCATCCTCGGAAATGTCAGGAGCAGGCCTTCAGGCATGGCTGTATCCAGGTGTGCAAGGACTGTGACCCTCCATGGTTTCTCCCCAGCCCTCACCTTTCCCTTGTGCTGGCTTCCTTCCTAGGCCAGGTGACCACCCGGACCGTGTAGGATTCCTTGTTATTCGGGTAGCTCCTTCATCAAAAAAGGAGCCCAGCTGCTCCAACTAGTTCCTCATTTAGTCTCAAGGGTTATGACGCTGTAGTGATCAGACTCTGAGTCCAGTTTGACCTCACCTCCAGGCTGGGATGCTGTGGGTAGTCCGGATGCTGTGCAGGTCAGCTCCCATGTCTTGTTTTCGGTCATCAGCTAGGAAAATTGAGCGCAAAGGCCTGAAGCACACCCAGACACTCCTGTGATCCCAGGACTTGGGAGACTGAAGCAGGAGGATTGCTGTGGGTTCGAGGCAAGCCTGGCAAAATCTAGCAACAACAAAGTGAACCAGTAATAATTGTGATGATTACAATGAAACACAAAACCACTCAGATAGTGTGTGTGTGCTTTCTGACATGAAGCAAGATGACACCCACCGTGGGAAATCAGCTTTGCCTGGCATTCAGTGTCTACACGCCAGAGATTCTCATAGCCAACATCTTGGCAGTGTGTGGCTGGGGTCGGGGAAGAGTAACTGTTACTCTAAGAATTCTGTCCTGCTGTGTCCCCTCTGTGGCACTCTGCCCCTCTGTTCTGTTCTCTGTGCCCCTATGTCAGGCTAAGTCACCAGGTCTACTCGGTTTCTGTTGCAGTTCTGACAGGCTCTCCCTCTGGTTGCCGTAAGCCAGTGTATACCCAACAAAGCCTCGATGGAGCCCTGGGAGGTTCTAGCCTTAGGACCCTCCTGAGAACCAAGCCTGGCTTTAGTTGGAGTGTACTGAAGAGTTGGCTTGGGAACACAGGGTCCCACACCAGTGGGGAGGTTATCACATGTGTGAGTCTGCCTTTCTGTCATCGGAAGCACCTCCTGGGCTCAGAAGGAAGACTTCTCCACATGGAGCTTAGTGCCAAGGGTCACCAGTGCCCAGCCTACAGTTTGCATGGAGGCCAGAACACTCTCAGCTGTGTGCTTTTCTTTTCCAGGAAGGGTTCATTTCAGACCTTTGGAAAGGAGGTGTGCATCACAGGTCACTCGGTAAGGACATGCCCTCAGCCTCTTATCCCTCCTGTGGGTGAAAGGGTGGGGGGAGATGAGGGTCTCAGGCTGGACCCTGCCTAGAAGCATGTGGTTGTATAGGTCATCTCTGTATCTACACATTTCTGTGTAGTGTCACTTCCTCCCTTCTAGTCCCTCCTGAGACCAGAAGCCCTTCAGTGACTTGCCCTGGTCACCAGCTTCTTTGTCTGCCCCATGGAGGGGGTGGTGGCCCCAGCAGGTGGTCAGTACCATGCAGAAAGCCACAGGGAGTTGTCACCTCCTCCCTATTCGACTTGCTCGAATCTTCCTTAGACAGACTTGCTCACAGTGAGGCAGCCGTGAGTGGCCAGGATTCCGCCCAACTCAGCTTGTAGACCCAAGCTGGTAAACCTGTAGCCAGCCTCATCCTGAGCCACAGGTGGACCTGAGTACCTGTCCCTTCCCCTGGGTGCTGTCCTTCACCACTGTCATAAATGCCTTCCACACTTACTTCTGTCCTCTGTGTCTTGCTTAGGTGCAACCTGGTTTGTGGTGATATATTGTGTACCTCAATAAGACTTACCTGGGCATCAGAGGACAGAGCCAGCCACTAAATTAGACATAGAGGTCAGGCAGTGATGGCACACACCTTTAATCCTATCACTTGAGAGGCAGAGATCCGTCTGGATCTCTGTGAGTTCAAGGCCACACTGGGCTACATGAAATTGATCCAGTATAGGAGAGACACAGAGCCAGGCGATGGTGGCACATGCCTTTAATCCCAGGAAGTAATGTGGCAGGACACAGAAAGGTATATAAGGTGTGAGGAAACAGGAACTCTCTTTCTTGAGGCTGAGGATTTCGTAGAGGTGAGCTAGTGGCTGGCTCTGTCCTCTGATCCCTAGGTAAGCTTTATTGGGGTACACAATAGATCACCACACTGGTTGGTTCTGTCCTCTGTGTGTCTTACTCAGGTGTACCCCGGACTCTGCACCGTCCTTCAGGAGTGCACGTGTTGCCAATGCTATGCCAGGTTTGGGGGCCACTTACCTGTGCCCCGGGCTGATGCACTGCTGCCCTACTGGGTCCCTCTGTCCCTGAGACCACGAAAGCAGGTAACTAAGTGACTTGGCAGGTCATCACTTAGGGCCAGGACACAGAGTCATAGGTATTATATGAATGAAGTTTCTGAGACACAGTTTTGGTTTTAGCTGGGGATTGAACAAGCTAAGTAAGTACTCTCCACTGAGTGACAGTCCCTGCCCACCTTCTTGTTCTCTTTCCTGACCACCTCTTTTGTTTCTTTTTAATTGTGTGTGTGTGTGTGTGTGTGTGTGTGTGTGTGTACATACATGTGGCACCATGGTACACTTGTGGAGATCAGAAGACTACCTTTGGGGGTTGATTCTCTCCTTTAACCACATGGGTTCCAGGGATCAAACTCAAGTCAGGCTATGCGGCCATTCGCCCTTTCCTGGTAAGCCATTTCTTTGGCTTACATAGTTCTTATGAGATTCATTCATATGACGTGGGTATTAGGTCTGGAGTGTTCTCCCATCCCCCTTGTACCTGCTTCTCTTCTGTGGGCACCATGTCCACTGAGAGCAATTCACTGAGTGATGTGGCATTGACACCGGCGGATTGGCCCCTGACCTCGTCTTCCAGGGCCAAAGGAACTCAGAAAGAGCCCCCTGGACTTGGGTGGAGAGGTAGAAGGGCAGTTACCTTGTCCTTGCCACAGGCTTCTAGACAGTTCGTTTACCACTGACAGTGTGCCAAGGAAGTTCTTCGGCATGTAAGATCAAGGCCAGCCTAGTCTACATAGTGATTTTCAGGCCAGCCAGGGCTACATGTAAAAACCCTGTCTCAACCTCCCCCCCCAAAAAAAAATAAAATAAAATACCAATAAATAAATAAATTTTTAAAAAAGAAAGAAAAAGACCACATAGCTCCTAATTCTTTCCAAACAGTCCCAGCAAGTACAGACCAAGTATTCAAACACAAAGCCTGTCAGGGTCCTTCTCATTCAAACTACCACAGATACCGTGCCTGTTAGGGAATATTTTTTTTACATTTATTATTTATTGTGTTGTGTACGTATGTGTGTGTGTGGGATGCATATGTGCCAAGGGGACAGTCAGAGGACAATTTACAATAGTCAGTTCTCCTTCCACTGTGAGTCCCAGGGATCGACCACAGATGTACGGGATAGGCATCAGGTGCCCTTACCCGCTGAGCCGTCTTGCTGGCCTCTGTGCCTGGTGGTGCTGGAGTGGAATCCATGTCCCTGTGCATGCTACGCAAGCACTCTACAAGCTGGGCTATAGCCTTTCCTCTTAAAGTCAGAGTCTCTCTATGTGGACCAGCCTAGCCCTGAACTCACAAAGGTCCACCTGCTTTCTGAATGCTATAATTAAAGGCATGCGCCACCATGCCTGGTGCTCCCCTCACCCTTTTGAACCTTTCTTACTGTCCACTGGTAGGTCTCAAAGATGATGCGGTGTTATGTCCCCAGAGCCATAAGGTCGTGCCGTTGCCCCTGCCACAGCTTTGGGGGGCGCCTTCCGATGCCCAGGGAGAGGGCTGTCATGCCCTATTGGGTGCCCCAGGGGCTGAGGTCACAGAAGAAGGTAAGAAGGGAGCTTTTGAGACAGGGCTGAGTGAGGGTTGGGAAGGGGAGGAGTCCAAGGGGGCACCCCTTCCCTGATGGCCATGGCGAGGGCAGCTGAGGGCAGAAGGTCGTGTCTTGTGGAGGCTGCTGGGAAGTGTGAGCCTCATTCTCTGAGCACAGCGAGGGGTCGTCTGGTATCCAGGCCACTGCATCTGTCCCTCTTTGCTGTCTCCTCCTCCCTCTTCCTCCGCACCATGCCCTGTGCCCAACCTTATCTTTCTGTATCTGTCCATAGTCCTGCAGAGGTGGCCGAGAGGGACCATGGCTCTGAGTTTTCTCCCTCTGGACCCATCTGCACCCCCACAGCTGTAGTTCTAGGCCATGATGCCAGGATTGGCCACATCCAGCCTTCCTGCAGCTTAGAGTGTCTCCCCAGTATTTGAGACTAGTTAAAAGTCTTTTTTTCTTTTCTCCTGCCTTCCCACTTTTTGGGTTCTCCATCACCGAGCAGCAAGCTATCCCCAGCACAAAGAACTCAGTCCTGAACTGGGAGCCACACCACCCCTGCCCTGAGGTCTCAAGTCCTGATCACTCCCCCACACACTGCGGGTCTCTAGATGACATACTGATCCACTTTCTCTTCCCTTAGGTGGTGAAGAGGTTGGAGAATGTTAAAGGCACTCCAGGTAACTCCACACCATGTGTCACCTCATTCTGCCCTGGGAAAGGGGTGGGGCAAGGCCACACAGGTGACACAGCCATCTCCAACCCTTGCCAGGCGTCACAACCCGCCGGCTGCCTTCTTACAAATGATGGAGGCAGACCACCAGTCTTAGCAGTGACAAGCTAGGGCTGATGATGTCTAAAGTGGTTTATTTAAGCTATGAACTTCTGTTACTTGTGATATGTAGTGTGTGTACATGTTCAGTTTTGAGCTGGTGTGTATTTCTGATGTGACAACTCTTGTATCACACACACACACACACACACACACATGCATGCCTTCTACAGTGTATGTGTGCTGCACAAGTGTGTTCATATGCTCATGCATGTGACCTGGCATGTATGCATTCCTGTATTCATGATTGATAATGTATGCTCACATTCATGTGCTTAGTGTATGTTCATACACACTTGGTAGCACACTCACACACTGGTGATGTAGCCCTCAGACATAGCCCCATGGCTCAGCTCTCTGGGAGAGACAGCCTCCTCCCCATGTTATTTATGTCTTTTGAACTCGGTCCTGGACTTGACTTTGAAGGCACGTCCAGGCTTTGGTCTGGTGCTTCTTTGGTGCACTGTGCCAGCTCTGCACAGGAAGTGCCTTGTGCAGGGTCTGGGTTGGGGACGGCATTCTAAAAAGGCAGGCGAGTGGAGCGTTCAGAAGGAAAGGGTGAGAAGCGCTTGGGGAATGGATAGCCACCAACCAACCTGACCTTTTTTTTCCCCTCATTTTTATTATTTATTTATTTATTTTCCTATTATCAGCTTGATACAGTACAAATTCTTATCCTAATAGTGAAACGTTTCACTGAGGCTTGCCCAGTGATTGAGTAAAACCAAAACTTATTATAAGCCACAGTCTTCCTAGGGTCCCCCCTGCTATATAGCCTCCCTGGTTCTGTGGGTTGCAGTCTGATTGTTCTTTGCTTTATATCTAGAATCCACTTCTGAGTGAGTACATACCATGTTTGGCCTTCTGGGTTTGGGTTACCTCACTCAGGATGATGTTTTCTAGTGCCATCCATTTGCCTGCAAATTTCATGATGTCATTGTTTTTCTCTGCTGAGTAGTACTCCATTGTGTATATGTACCACATTTTCTTAATCCATTCTTCAGTTGACGGGCATCTAGGTTGTTTCCAGGTTCTGGCTATTATGAACAGTGCTGCTATGAATGTAGTTGAGCATGTATCTTTGTGGTATGATTGAGCATTCCTTGGGTATATGCCCAAGAGTGGTATGGCTGGGTCTTGAGGTAGATCGAGTTCCAATTTTCTGAGAAACTGCCATACTGATTTCCACAGTGGTTGTACAAGTTTGCACTCTCACCAACAGTGGAGGAGTGTTCCCTTTGCTCCGCATCCTCTCCAACATAGACTGTCATTAGTGTTTTTGATCATAGCCATTCTGACAGGTGTAAGGTGGTATCTCAGAGTCATTTTGATTTGCATTTCTCTGATGACTAAGGATGTTGAGCATTTCTTTAAATGCCTTTCAGCCATTTGAGATTCTTCTTTTGAGAATTCTCTGTTTAATTCTTTAGCCCAACCTGTTCTTAAATGTGTAAAAAGTCCACTTCCCAATCCCAGAAGCAACACTGTTACTCCAGAGTGCAGATCCTCCCAGCCCTGCAGACACGGCTTGAAGACATCAGGTTTTGAAGCATGGCATTTGTTGGGGACAGCCCGAGGGTACTCAGCACTCTCATCGTGTTGGGAAATGTCATAGCAAAACCTTGGGGTGACTTGAGCCTGTTGTCACAGTAGAATAGATGCAGTGGGCTGTACCCGAAATGCAGCACTTGCTATTGGGAGACAGAGCTCTGAGCCACCATGACATTGACACAATGACCATGTCCCCAGGACTCAAGGCTCCTGGAAAATCAGGTCCTAGGAAGCCACATAAAAGGACATCCTCAGAAATGTTCAGAGTTGGAACCTGCAGGGTTCAGAGGGAGGGCAGAAAGGTGAGTGGTAGGTGCCTGGCAGGGCAGGGGTGGAGGTAAGAGTAGACTTTTACCCCAGGGAGGCTCCCAAGAGCAGAGCAGGCTCTGACAAAGCCAGAAGCCCATACCTGAACCATCTCCCAGGCACATGAGAGAATCAGGGAACTGTCTCCAGACCCAGTGGTGGCTCCCTTGAGGTCTGTTTTCATCGACTGCTTTCACTTTGAATACTTTACATTATTAGGAAAGGTGAGTTTATTGTCAAATTATAGGATTAGCAGATAGATTTTCAAAACCAGTGTTAGGTTTTACTCCATGTTTTCACTTTTTTTAAAAAAATTTTTTTAGGACTTACTTACTTTTATTTTATGTATGTAAGTGTTTTCATGCATGCAGTGTCCATGGAGGCCAGAAAACGGCATCAGATCCCCTAGAACTGGAGTTAGAGATGGTTGTGGGCCATCATGTGAGTGCTGAGGATGGAACCCTGGTCCTCTACAAGAGAGGACAGTGCTCTAGCCTCTGAGTTCTTTCTCCAGCTCCTCCAGTCCCGTTTTCTAGTTGAGGTGATTTGCTTGTTTTCAAGGTGAGATCTTCCTGTGTCGCCCCAGCTGTTGTGAACTCCTGGGCTCAAGCTGTCCTCCCTCCTCAGCCTTCCCTGTGGTAGGGACTGCAGGTGCTTCACTGTGTCCCTCAGTTCAGGTGACTTACAGAATACATTCCTCAAGCCTCTCACCTGTTCATGCTAGGAGACTTGGAAGGTAGGATCAGGAGGACAGCCTGTCCACACTTCTGTCCCCTCTTCCAGCTCAGTGTGATTTCATCATTTTGTTTTATATCCGACTGGTTTCCATTTGAAGACTGTGTGTGTGTGTGTGTGTGTGTGTGCGCGCGCGCGCGCGCGCGTGCATGCGTGCTAGAATCACAGTCAGGGCCTTTCACATGCTGGACTACACCACCAGACACATTTTTGATCTTATATTTTTCTCGAAAATGAGGGTTCCATGATTTTCTGCTCTGTACTGTGGTGGGATTTTTTCAGAAGAAAATGTATTTATCATGTTGCATATTAAGAGTATTTTTGCGGGCTGGAGAGATGCTCAGTTGTTAAAGGCTAGGCTCACAACCAAAAATATAAGAGTATTTTTGCATTGATAAAATTAGGGCTTATATTTCTATCAATAGGCAGAGGGAGATGGAGGCCAGTCTGGTCTACAGAGTGAGTTCCAGGACAGCCAGGGCTACATAGAGAAACCCTGTCTTGAAAAAACAAACAAACAAACAAACAAGCAAACAAACAAAAAGAAACTGTCTGCTGAGTCACCATTCTGACACACCCTGCACCTTGTCTGGGTGGGGCCAGTTCCCCACAGCCCCACAGCCCCAGGTGGTGTCATGCTCTGTCCTCAAGAGTGCTCCTCTTGCTCCTAGAGTGCTCCCTGGACTCAAGCTGCTGCCATGGCTGTTGGCGGGTTTGCGGGGACCAGCGTCTCCTCCTCAAGTGGCAGCAGCTCCAGGCCCTTCATCAGGATGAGCTGCCTCAGGAGCTCAGGCCTCAGGAGGATGAGCCACATGCTGGCCGCTTAGGCCTCTTCCTGCCCATCAGCTTCAATCTCCTGACCCTGCTGCAGGCTGTCCTGAGGGCCATCATGGCCATTCGGTGAGCTGCTGGGGAGTTGAGAAGGGGTGGGCCTAGGCTCATCACTCACTTTGGAATCTAGAGTCCCTGCCACCAGCATCTTGCCCCAGACTTGCCTTATGTCCTTTACTGAATGACCGTTAAGCCCTTGGATACCATGGTGACAGCACTTTGTAAGCCTCTTCCAAGAAGTGCCCGTGGCTTCACGGGCCTGGCTCTGGGGCAGTGGTGCTGGCTCAGCCCCCTTGTCCAGCTGGGATGTGGGGATTCCTGTGAACCTTCACATCACATACCTGGCTGCCCCTGTGGCCTGGCAGACACTTGATGGCAGGGAGTCCAGCTCAGAGCCTACGAAGGAGCAAGGATGCTATGGAGCTTCTCCTCCCAGCTCTACAAAACTAGGTGTTTTCTCCCTTCCTGTGAGTGGGTGCTGAAGGTCAGAGTCTCACTGGGTCCCACAGCTGGGAGTCAGAGATGCTGTGCTGACCCAGTCCACTTCCCCAGTTCCTGAGCATAGTGGGGAGCCCAGTGACTGAGGGGACGCCCACACCATCCTCTCTGTGAAGGCTCTCGGCAAGCCCATGCCCAGGACAGCGAGCGCTCAGCCCGGGGGACAGTTCCCAGCACTTGCCTTTCTCTTGGCTTTCTAGCCATTTGTTCTGGGACTGAAGTGGAGTCTTCAGCTACTGTCAAGATCCTCAGCAAGAATGTCAGTCACCATCATGGTCCTCAAGGGAAGCCCTCAGATCAGGAGGATCTGTGACACTTGCTGTTTCCACACACGATAAGATCTGCACCCATGATCCAATCTGAACCAGAAGCCACCATGTGACTGTTAGTTGAAAGGGGGCTGGTGTGAATGTCCAAACGAGTCTGTTATGAATGCAGCCAATAAATGTTATTTGTGAAACTCTAAACTAGCAGCTTAAAAATTATTTTATACTGTGTGCTTTGCCTTGATGTGTGTCTGTGCACTGTGTGTGTGTGCCTGGGTGCACATGGAGGCCAGAAGAGGGCATCAGATCCCTGGAACTGGAGTCACAGATATTATGAACCATCATGTGGGTGCTGGGAATTTGAACCCAGGTCCGCTGGAAGAAAAGTCAGTGCTCTTAACCACTGAGTCATCTCTCCTGTCCCCAAACCAGCCACATTTAAAGGACGACCCATGGTTTTCCTTTGGTAGGAGAAACTTGTCCTCTGTGTCCCTGGAGGGGACTTGTTTCTACATCTCTTTCCTTTCAAGGATTGACAGGGTTTTATTTAGGGTTTTTTGTGTGTTTGTTTGTTTGTTTTGTGTGTGTATGTTTTGTTGTTTTGAGACAGTGTCTCTTACATAGCCCTGGCTGTAGTGGAGTTCTACTTACTCTGTAGACCAGGCTGGCCTTGAACTCACAGAGATCCATCTGCCTTTGCCTCCTTAGTGCTGGGATTGAAGGTGTGAATCAATGCACCTGGCCTGAAAGGGTTTTATTTATGGCATGATCCAGAGTGTCCCATTTTAATGCCAAATAGCAGGTAAAATTGTATGTGAATTGAAAATTTACATTTATTTATGTTTTAAAAAAATGTGTGCAAGAACTGTATAGCATTCTAACTGCTGTGCCTCTCCAGCATCTTGAGGTTTTGTTTTGTTTTGTTTTTTTGGTTTTTTGAGACAGGGTTTCTCTGTGTAGCTTCGCTCCTTTCCTGGAACTCACTCTGTGGCCCAAGCTGGCCTCAAACTCACAAAGATCCTCCTGGCTCTGCCTCCCGAGTGCTGGAATTTAAGGCGTGCGCCACTACCGCCCAGCTTGAGTTTATTTTTGTCTTGTTTTTGTTTGTTTGGAGACAGGGTTCTCATGTAGACCAGGCTGGCCTCAACCCTGATTCTCCTGCCTCCCCCCTCCAAGTGCTGGACTTCTAGGTGTGTGACACCACGGTTGGCATGAACAAAAATGTGGACGGGGACATCATTCGCATGATGTAAAAGTCACCACCTTGAAGTTCATTCATTCGCTGAACCTGGAGCTCAGGATTTGGCTCTTGGGGTCTGCCTGCCTGCATCCCCAGTGCTGGGGTTCCTGGTGTGCACTGCTGTACCAGTTTCTCTTTGTGGAAATGCTGGGACTCTGAACTCAGGTCCTGATGCTTTTACAGAGGTGCTTTCCCCACTGAGCCATCTCTCCAGCACCTCCAAGGATCCTGTAAGAGACCCTCACCATCCTCCCTCCCACCCTGAGGTCCCCTTCCAGCCAAAGTCCTTCACAGCTAGGAAACAAGTCTGCTTCGACTTTAGAGCCCTGAGTCCCAGCCTTCTGCGGGATAAGATTTCCACACTCTACCAGCGTCTCCTCAGCCTTACACAACTGACCCATGAGTGTGCAGGGACCTGCCTTCCCTCTTGGCAGCTGGTGAGAGCGGCAGCCTGGTTCCCCAAAGCCTAGCCTGTACTGTGCACAGCAGCTGTGACACTTCTGTCCTGAGACGGCAGAGCGGAGGTCAATAGCAGCTTTTGTGCTTGAAGACAACAATGTGCTCTGGGCCAAGAGCAAAGGAGTCTGTGAGTGAGGCCATCTTCCTGGCAGAGGGTCGGTCAAGGGCTGCCAAGTCTGGCCGTTGGGCTCCAACAGGCTCCAGATGCTACCCAACTGTACTGGACCGCACAAGTAGATGGTGCCTAGCTCCCAACACAGCGGCGTTGCCTCTCAAAGGCAAGCAGTACAACCACAGGCTCCCCCTGGGAGGGATCCACACCCCCAAGAACTTGACACTCATCTACTCCTTTTCTCAAGAGTTGTCCATTGGCCACCTTCCCTGGGTCTCAGAGGTCACCACACACTCAGCTTTGCGGGGAGGTGGTCATCATTCTCCTGGGCATGCTCGCTCCTAGATGCCCATACCCAAAGCTCTGAACAGTGCATTCATATGCAAACATCTTACAGACGGTTCCTCTCTGGCTACCCTTAGTGGGGAGGCAGGAGAATTCAGGAGTCCTTTTGCACAGTGCTGGGGGGACAGAACAGCCGAGAACTCTGGACATTGGGTTGCTTATTCTCCATCTCCTTTAGGAATGGGGGAAAGCCACAGGAAGAAGGGTCTGGATTGTTCTTTGCACACAGCTGGAGTCTGAATCCCAAAGCTGACAGCTGATAAGTGATGCCCTAGTTACAGATCCCTAAATGTGACTGCATAGGACCCAGGTTCCAACATTCTTATGAAAACAAACAAAACCAAAACCAAAACCTTGCCAGTAGACTCTAGGAGTGTCTGACTGCAACATCCTGGCTGTGACTGAGGTGACATTTCAGGGCTCCTTGCCCACATGGTGCTAGCCTAGGACCTATGGTGTCTGAGTCACAGCCATGGTGCCCTTGACCTTGTCTGCTGAGGCCATGTCCTCTTCCCCAAGCCCCAGCACAGACACAACAGCACGCAGTGACAACTTCCCTCAATGAAGGAGTGAGTTCTGGAGCCCCACCATGCCAGCAGACATCACACTCTGTTCATGGAAGTGGCCACGTGCCCACAAGTGGGCTTGGGGAAGTCAGTTGGTATGTGAAGGGTTGGGCATGGTCTGGTGCGAGCCCTTGCAGCCTGACTTTCTCTCTGCTTTATGCCAACTGGGCCTCCTGTCTGGCCTCTGTGGCTCATAGGCTTCCCTCACACAGCCTCACAGAATGCCTCAGTTCCAGTGCTGTGTTATAAGAGCTCCAGTGCTGTGCCAGGCCACCAAGGCAGGGTAGAGGCACTGGCTGGCTGTCCACCCTCGTCATTGTAACTCCGTTGCTGTGGGCACCTTTGCTCCTCTCTCCCCCTGGCTAGTTCCCAGGATTTTCTGGTTACCTATGTCTGATAGGGTAACCTAGTCAGTAGGAGCTGGAAGGGGCCACTCGGGACATTCAGTCCAACCACTTTATTCCCAAACAGGGATGCTGGGTCCAGAGAGTATAGTGCCCCATCCACAGTCACACTGATGCTGTTGGGTCCAGAGAGTGGAGTGCCCATCCACAGTCACACTGCTGCTGGGTCCAGAGAGTGGAGTGCCCATCTACAGTCACTGTTGCTGGGTCCAGAGAGTGGAGTGCCCATCCACAGTCACTGCTGCTGGGTCCAGAGAGTGGAGTGCCCCATCCACAGTCACTGATGCTGTGTCCAGAGAGTGGAGTGCCCATCCACAGTCACACTGTTGCTGGGTCCAGAGAGTGGAGTGCCCCATCCACAGTCACTGCTGCTGGTCCAGAGAGTGGAGTACCCCGTCCACAGTCACACTGTTGCTGGGTCCAGAGAGTGGAGTGCCCCGTCCACAGTCACACTGTTGCTGGGTCTAGAGAGTGGAGTGCCCCATCCACAGTCACACTGCTGCTGGGTCTAGAGAGTGGAGTGCCCATCCACAGTCACACTGCTGCTGGGCCCAGAGAGTGGAGTGCTCCGTCCACAGTTACTGCTGCTGGCAGATGCAAGGCTTGACTGCAGCTTCTTCTTCCTGTCCAGGCTGCTTCCAGGGGCCTCCTCCCCACCTCCCCTCCATGAGGAGACTTCCCACACTTCCTGCCAAAGGAATGGCAGGTGAGCTTCTTTTAGGGACCCTGGCTTGGTGGGGAAATGGAAGCCTTCAATCAATGGATGATGTCTGCTTCAAGCCCAGGCTGGGCCTCAGGGTTGGTAGTGTCCTGAGGTTTTCAGTGCTGTCCAGTGCCTCTCACTGAGCTGCGGAGTGGTGTCTGAGAGCACCCTCCACTCCCGCCCTGGAGCAACGGGAGCTTCCTGTTTTCTCCTTTGCCATTTCTAAGAGGAAGCTCTGTTTGAAGACACCATTTTTGTGTTGAAACAGCAAACCCCAGGCTGATCCAGGAGCCCTGGAAGGTGCTGGAATTCTGGAGAAGGCCAAGACTGGCATTCCTGAGTGTCTCAGCATTGCCAAGCAAGCATGTCCTTTCCAGACATCCCACATGGAAGGAGGAAATGCCAGCCATCACAGCCATTACAACCCTCTGGCTCAGGGTTGGGGAGCTGGAGGTTATTACAGAGCGGGTGAGTGGCCTCAACTGTTGGGTTTACCCTTGTGTTTCAACAAAGGTACAGGCTTTGCATGGGGTTGGGGGTGCTCTGAGCTTGGGGTGCCTTGTTAGAGCCAGGCACAGTTGTCCATGAGAGGTGATTGTGAAGGGAGGCTCTTGTCTGTGTTATAGCCTTGGCCTCGGCCAATCCCTGGACAGTCCCTGCTTTGTCCCACAACGTCTGCCCCTTTTCCTGCCCCCTCCAATGTACCTGCTCCCCATTCCTTCCAGAAAACATTTTTATTGTCCATGAGTGTTTTATTTTTAAATGACATATATGTTTTGAAATCTAACCCCATTCCTAACTGTTCAATTCCTTCCTTACTCCTCCATCCCTTGCCCTCTAAACTTCACATGTGTGCTCTCTCCCCCACTCCAAGCCCACTGAGCCCACTTAGTACTGCCTGTGTGTACATGGGCACATGTACTGAGTCATGGGTAGTCACTCAGGGGCTGCATCCATGAAAAAAACCCACTTGCCTTCCCTTAGCAGCTATCAGTTGCCAATTGCTCCTTAGATAAGGGTGGGAATTCATGATCCCCTTCCACATCCGTGCTGGAATATTGGTTGGCCTGATGTGGTTACAGGCCTTGTGCATGTAGTCATAGCCAGTGTAAGTTCACATGTATGTGTGTGTATATGTATGTGTATGTGTGTATATGTGTGTGTATGTGTATATATGTGTGTATATATGTGTGTGTATGTGTGTGTATATGTGTGTATGTATATGTATATGTGTGTGTATGTGTGTATGTGTGTGTATGTATAAGTGTGTGTGTGTATATGTGTGTATGT
>CABHPH010131140.1:0-14498 GCA_902168325.1 Peromyscus nudipes | reverse complement strand
ATAATGCTTCACAGTATTCCAGTATATGCCAGACTTTATTTACTTACTCAGCTCCTCCTTGGTTAATAGATATTTGAGGTGTTTACAGCCTTTGCTAGTAAAAATGCCACAAGAACTGCCTGAGTGCATATTTTTTCAAATTTGCACAGATGTATTTTCAGCATAGACTTTCAGCAGAGATCCCCAGAATATGCGATTGCTGGGTTAAGGGATAAATTCATTCGCTTGTAATTCTGTGAACAGTACCACAAGCCCCTGCTTGGAAGCTGCATCACTTGTTACTTCTATCAGTAACATAGCTGCCAATGTATGCCCACAATTTTGGCAACACCAAAAGAAATGATACGTCAAAGCAATATAATTTCACTTTCTGTTTTGAATGAGTTGAGTATGTTTTAATAGTTTAAAATCAAATTGCATGTATTTTAGACTCTCTTAAAGGTCAGTTACACAAATTTTAAAATTATTTGTGTCTTAGCTAATTTTTCAACTCTATTTATGTCTGTTTCTAGGAGCTTCTCGGGCATTAGAGAAGTTACCTTTTCCCTGTGGTGTCTGGTACAAATGCTATGTTCAATGGACCATTTTCACTTTGTCCTTTCTAATAGTACTCAGGTCATACAAAATCTAAAATTATGTCGTAGAATTTCGCAGCCCTCTACTGGTTTTAGACTTAGAGGCATGGAAATGCTTTGCCCACTACCCCTGTGGACCAATTACAGAGATCCACGCACATTTCCCTGTAAGACCTGGAGGTCTTTCATTCTTGCTACACTATTTAACTGACCTAGGCGGGTTTTATCTTGGAGTATGTTAGAACTATGGATTCTACTTTACCTCCTCTCCCACCCCCAGATAATTGTTGGGGGCACAAAAGCCCGTGTGCTCACAGATAGTACTAGGGAAACCAGGAACAGAAACAGGCAGGGTTGTCTTTTCAAAGAAAAAGATGAATAACCTGTTTTTCCACCCAGAAGGCTGGGAATGGAGGTAGCTAATAGCCTGGTGATCTGTGCTATCTGTAGGGTGAGGCCATATCAAGCCCTCACAAACAGGACCCTGGCGGCTAATAGTCTAGGTGACATTTGCATTATCTGTATGGCCAGGGACTTCCCCAAGCTCCCACAACCAGGACTAAAGGTGGCTGATAGCCCAGGTGACCTCTGCACTATCTGTATGACTAAGACCACACCAGATCCTCCCCCAGGCCCCTAAGATAACACATGCCGCCTGTCTCTAGAACCCATCTTCATGCAAGGAGTGACATGTACTCAGGGAAGAGTTTCAGTGTCATTATGTCTCCTTGGGCACAGGGGACACAAGTGTACCCACAAAACTTTTCTCCAAGTTGTACTGTGTTTAAATTTGCTTACAATAAACCATAAGGGTCAAACTCTAGAAGTTTGAACCAACCGCGGCTACCGAGTTGTGTTGAGCCGGATTTCCTTCTTGCCTCTCACAAATCATGGATCTTGACTCTGATGGCGCTGATACTTGCAGGGACCCCACCACCACCACCACAGACAGTACTCCGACATCCCAAAAGAATTTCTTTTAAAGGTTTTCAATGTTTGATACCTTTATTGAGTAGTAACTTTGTGCATATTTTAGGTTGATATCTAAACCTTTTCTGTTTGTTCTGCCAGTACATCTGTGTATACCAGCTTAGTATGATGGCTTAACTTTTTTATTTTTATTATTTTTTTATTTTTTATTTTTGGCAAGACAGGCCTCTTTTCAATACCTTTTTTTCTAGTGCTTTCCTGGATATTCTTGTTTATTTATTTATTTTTTTATGTGAACTTAAGAGTCAATTTGTGTAACTAAAAATCAAGATGAAAATCAAATACACTTGCCAGAAATCTTATTGGAATTAGAATTTATTTTTTATTAACATTGTGTGTGTTTTTCATTTTATTTATGTCCACCTTTATATGTGCGGAGAATGTTAAGAACATTTCTTCATAGTTTACCCATTTCTTGTTAACATTATATCTAGGGATTTTGCAGTTGTAGCTTCTTTGAAAAATTGTATTTTGATGCCCGTTTATGGCTTTCAGAGCTGCTTCTACGCTGGGCCATCTTGTCCTTTGCAGTACTTTTCACTGCTTACCCACCCCACCCTGCCCCCGTCCTTCTCTAGATGTACCATCTATTCACATTCTTAGAAGCCCAGTAGATTTCTTCTTGGCAAGCAAGTGTGGTGGTGCACACCTGTAAGACCAGAAGAAGAAAGTGGGCTGGCAGGAGTTTGAGGCCAGCCTGGACTATACAGCACGCTCCAGGCCAGCCGGAAGTATACAGCAAGACCTTGTCTCCAGAAAGTAAACAAGTTCACCACAAGTGCCTCCAGAATTATGTGAAGTCTCACCCCGAGGATAGGCATCTTTGTCTTCTTCTGGAAGTGAGAACAGCCTCCCGTTATCTCTGCATGATTACAGTAAGATACACGTAAACAAGAAGAATGGTGATGCTATGAACACATGCCTGTATTCTTCTTTTGAAAATTATTTTAGTAGGAACTCATTTTGAAGTTTTCAAATGCTTTTTCAGCATCTGTGGAGATAATAACAAGGCTATATATATATATATATATATAGATAGATAGATAGATAGATAGATATAGATATAGATATATCACTTAATTATATTAATAAATGTCCTAACATTGACCTATCTTTATATTCCTGAAACAATTACAACATTCTGTGCTTTGACTTTATTTCCTAATATTTAGCTTTTTTACTTTCTCTGTGGGTTTTCTCCCTTGTATTACCTTGTATTTTAGTGGCATTGTAATATTTATATTTAATTGGAAATGTTGAAGTTTTCCTTTGCTTTGCTTTGGAATGGATTTGGGAACAAAGGTTTTCAAGTTTCATTTTCAACCACTTTGGTTACTTTGAAGAAGATTTACTTTTTATTTATTTATTTATTTTTATTTTTCGAGACAGGGTTTCTCTGTGTAGCTTGTGCCTTTCCTAGAACTCTGTAGCCCAGGCTGACCTCAAACTCACAGAGATCCGCCTGCCTCTGCCTCCTGAGTGCTGGGATTAAAGGCATGCACCACCACCGCCCAGGTGAAGAAGATTTAAATACACACACACACACACACACACACACACACACACACACTATAAAATGTATACTGTACAGTGTTTTTCAGCCCTTCATTAAGGTGACAGAGCTCAGCTGGGCATGGTGGCACCTGCCTTTAGTCTCAGCAATTGAGACATGGAGGAGGCAGATTTCTGTGAGTTAGATAACAGCCTGGTCTACATGTTGAATTCAAGGACAGTCAGAGATGCATAGTGAGACCCTGTTTTGAACACACACACACACACACACACACACACACACACACACACACTGACAAAACTCTCTTTAGCTCTTAAAGGATTTTGATGTTGCTTTTTCCTAGGTAGGGGGAGGGAGAAGAAAAATCTCCCATTTTTCTTAATTGGTTCTTATAATTTTTCAAAACTTTGCTCACTTACTGTCCCCTCTAAAAGTCTTCACTGAACTCCCAGGCAGTGCCAAGTCCTTCCCTGGGTGTCCACTGAACAGTGTCCATTCTCATGTAAGTCCACTTCATTAAATAGCACATTAATGGCAGCACAGCCTCCCGCAGGCAAGTGTCCTTGGTAAGAATCCTAGAGCACCTTTGCTTGTCAACAGTGTCTAGTGCCAAGCATTGCGCTCAACATGTAGTGGGAGCCTCAAAAAAATGCGGCTACCTTGAAACGGATTGTCCCAGCCTATCAAGATGGTCTCATCTCATCTTTTTCCTGTCATAACTTTGTAAGTGGCTGGGGTGATATATTGTGTACCCTAATAAACTTGCCTGAGGCTCAGAGTTCAGAGCCAGCCACTAGTTCTTACTTCTACGAAATCCTCAGCCTAAAGAGAGAGAGTTTCTATTTCCTCACGCCTTATATACCTTTCTCTGCCACTGCCTGACCTCTATGTCTAATCTAGTGGCTGGCTCTGTCCTCTGATCCTCAGGCAAGTTTATTAGGGAACACAATGTGTCACCAAAAGTGGCTCCTTAATTCATGCATGAGCACCCAGGGGCCTGAGGGTCGGGGGAACGTGCCATGTTTCACTATCATCCACTTTAAGCTTGTAATCACCACCAACCCCTACTAATTCTGACATTGAAATATATCAAATTCTCCCACATCTCTGTGACAGCCACCTTCAGTGCCCATCATTGCTGCCTAGACTGCTGTTTTCAATTCTTTGATCCTTACCCTGCCCCTGTGTAAAGATTCTCTCCTGGGAAGCCAGAGTGACCCTTTAAAGATGCAGGCATAGTGATTTACCTGCATAAAACCTAGTAGTGGGCTCTGTTGTGGAATATTATTTTAACTGGGCAAAGATGTGTTATATTTGTTTATGCTGTGGAATAAATATTTCTTTAACTGTGTAAAGGTGTGTTTATACTGCATTTAATGATGTAAGGGTGTGTTACACTTGTTTGTGCTGCATTTGTTTAATTGTGAAGAGATGTGTTGCTATTTCACCTTGCCTGATTGGTCTAATAAAAAGACCAGCCAAGCCGGGTAGTGGTGGCGCATGCCTTTAATCCCAGCACTCGGGAGGCAGAGCCAGGCAGATCTCTGTGAGTTCGAGGCCAGCCTGGTCTACAGAGCGAGATCCAGGATAGGCTCCAAAGCTACACAGAGAAACCCGTCTAGAAACAAACAAACAAACAAACAAAAAAGAACAGCCAGTAGGTAGGCAGAGAAAAGATAGTAAGGGCTGGCAAGACAGAGAGAATAAGTAGGAGGAGAAGAAGAAGAGAAAAAAGAGAGAATGGGGAGAAAGAGAGTAACATGCCTGGGAGTAGCCAGGCAGCCAAGAGCCAGCCAGACAGGAAAAACAGTGAAAGAAAGATATACAGACAGAAGAAAGGTAAAAAGGCCCCGAGGCAAAGGTAGATAAAGAGAAATAGACTAATTTAGGTTAAAAGAAGTTGCCAGAAACGGGCCTAAGCTAGGCCGAGCATTCAAAACTAATAAGTCTCCATGTCATGATTTGGGAGCTGGTTGGTGGCCCAAAAGAAAAAGCCTAGTACAGGGCTCCCATTTTCTGGAGACACAGTTTCAGAAGCCCCGACACGTCCCCTAGGCTCCACCGGTTCTGGAGTCACCCCATGGTTCTTAGCCTCAGCTTGTGTCAGCAACCTTCCATTCTGGTCTTTCTCTTCTAGCTTCCTGTGCTCTCTGCCTCTCCAAGCCTCGGCGCTCTCCGGTGCTTGATTTGCCTCAGCATCCTTCCTGAACCTTCTCATCTTCAATCTGTTTTCCCCACCCATCTTCTAGATATGCACTTGGGAAACTCTCTTGACCTCCCACGCTGAATGATGTCCTTCATCGAATAGTCCTATTACTCTTCAGTTTTCTGTCTTGTTCTACTATGCAGTGTAACAAAATCTAATGTGCTGGGTCATTTATAAATAACGAATTTATTCATCACAGTCATGAACATTTGAAGTTCAAGATCAAGATGCTGATTCATGAGCCACTTTCTCATACAACAATATTCTTTTCCTTTAACCTTACAGAAGGAAAAAGGATCTCTCTGGGGTCTTTTATGAGGATGTTAACCACATTCAGGAGCAATCACTTTCCAGAGGTCTCATCCCCTAATACCTAATATCCTAGGGGTCAAGATTTCAGTACACACATTTTGGAAAGACATATGCATTTAGTTCATTGCACCTTTATCTTATGGAGCATATCACTATTGTGATTTTTTAAGGTATTCAAATGATTTCGTAATATTTATTTCTCACATGGAACTGTAATTTCCCTAGCTAGAGTCAGGGGTCATGTTTATCTTGTTCTTGGTGGTATCTTCAGCATCTCTCATAGTTAACAGCCATTGTAATAGTGTCTAATAAGTATCTGATGAATGAATGGAATGATAAACAAATGAGTCTATCAAAAAACCAAGTAGTCAATGAGTCAAGGAATGTACTAAACACTGAACTTTGGGGAAGCAGTCTTGAAAGAACAAATGCTCTCTTTGCCCTCCAGGGGGAGACATATTCCTATCGGAATTGGCATGAACCATGCCACACAGAAAACTCTGAGATGGAACCTAATTTACTTCTCAGCCCCCTAGAACCGGTTCTAGACAATCTGCTTGCTTCTTTACTAAGACACTCCACGCCAGAGGTTCTCAACCTGTGGGCCATGACCTCTTCATAGGGGTTGCCTAAGATCATCAGAAAACACAGATATTTACATTACGGTTCATAATATTAGCACAATTACAGTTATGAAGTAGCAACGAAAATAACTTTAAGGCTGGGGGTCACCATACCATGAGCAATTGTATTAAAGGGTTGCAGCAGCGTTAGGAAGGTTGAGAATTACTGGTCTAGACCATTCAATGGTGCCGAGCAAGTGGGCATTTCATATCTGTTGTTCCCTCCATAGTCAATAAAATTTTTTTTCTGAAAGAATTCATTCATTTTAGTGTTTGTCAGATAAACTTCAATGCTTATGCCTTTGGAAAAATATAACATGTATATATTATTTCAATGATATCATTAATGTTAATTGTGTTTTACTGTAATTCTTTTTCAAAATCCCTCAAGCATTCTTTCTCTATGAAGATCTAAATGTTTTGAAATTATTTCTGGGAGTGGAAAATATTGGAATTCTATAGGACAGAAAACATGAAAATATAGATGTATGGTGATTTTCACTTAAAAACCTAAGTGATTCCTTAATTTCCCTGAGCCCTAGGGAAAATGAAAAGGAAAGCAGGGGAGTGCATTTGATGTTGAGAGGGTGCCTGTCTCAGGCTGCTTCTGAAAGACGTCCTGGGAGCTCAGCACACTAATGCTGCTCTGCTTCTGCGGAGTGACTCACCCTAAGTTCGCCTTGTCTTCTTCGAATTTTCTTTCTCTTTATTCTAGCTCCCAAACCTCCTCTCAGTTTTTCTCTGAGCTCATCCCTCAGCCTTTTTCTTTCTCAGATCAGAGAAGACATTCTACTGTCCCTGTCTTTGGGAGGTCACTTTTCGGTAGTTCACTTTACCTTGGGTTTGACGTATACCTACTGCCTTAGTTACGGCTACTACTGCTGTGATGAAACATTGTAGCCAAAAACAACTTGAGAAAGAAAAAGGATTGTTTGGTTTACACATCTTGAGTCACAGTCTAGTGAGGGAGGCCAAGACAGGAACTCAAAGCAGGTGGGAACTAGAGTCAGGAGCTGATGCAGAGGCTATGGAGGGGTGCTGTTTACTGGCTTACTATACTGCATGGCTTCCCCGGGCTGCTTTTTTTTGTGTGTGTGTATGTGTGCGGCTATATGGTAAGCACATGTTTAATTTTTTTCTTGAAAATAGATTTTTTTCATACCATATATTCTGATTATGGTTTCCTCTCCCCCAACTCTTCCCAGATCCTCCCCACCCACCCAAATCTACAATCTTTCTCTCTCTTAGACTACAAACTGAAAGATATAATAATAAATAATAACAATAAATAAATAAATTAAATAAGATTAAAAACCAAACAAACAGAAAAAAGTGCCAAAGAAAAGGCATAAGAAACATATACAGATACTAACACACATTCAGAGAGAGAGAGAGAGAGAGAGAGAGAGAGAGAGAACTCATAAAAACAAAACTGGGCACCATACTATATAAGCAAAAGATCCATAAGGTTAAAATAACAAAAGCCTAGACAAAGCATTGTGTAACAAAATACCTCCAAAACTACCACTGAGTTCGTTTTGTGTTGGCCATCTGCTATTGGGCATGGGGCCTGCCCTTAAGTGTTATTTGTGTACCCAGTGAGACTCCGTTGTGGAAAACTGATTTATCCTCTGCGAGCAGTTATCAATTGAAGGTAGCTTCTAGGTTAGGGATGTGGGCTTGTGTCTACTTCCCCTCTCAACACTAGGACCCCATCTGGCTTAGAGCTGGGTACCGTCTGTGCATGCTGCCAGTCTCTGAGTTCATAGTCGCATCCGTCATATTGTGTCTGGATGGTCTTGTTTCCTTGGTGTCCCACCCCCCTTGGCTCTTACAATCTTTCTGCCTTCTCTTTCAGAGTTTCCTGAGCCCCGAGGGGAGGGATTTGATGGAGACATCCCACTTAGGACTGAATGTTCCAAGGTCTCTCACTCTGCACATTCTCCAGTTGTGAGTCTCTGCATTTGTTCCCATCTACCGTAGGAGGAAGATCCTCTGATAGCGGCTGAGAGAGACACTGGTCTATGTATGGCAGAATGCCTTTAGGAGTCATTGCATTGTTATGTTCCTTCAGCAGGACAAGAGCGTTAGGTTTGCCCCTAGGTCCATGGTGTATCTAGTCTCAGGTTCTTGGCCGTCTGGGCAGTGTGGGGCGTAGGTTCCATCTCCTGGAGTGGGCCTTAAATCCAATCAGAGAGGGGTCGGTCACTCCCACAAATTGTGTGCTACTATTGCACCAGTGTGTCCCGCAGGCCGGCCACCATTGTAGATCAACGGTCTGCAGCTGGGTGGCTACTTACCTGTCTCCTTTGGTAGCGTGCAGAAAGAGTACCTTCCAGCACCATGAACACGAGGCAGCAGGGATGGAGGCCCTAGGTGGGCACCAGCTTGACTTCTCTGTGTTCACTGAGTTATGTAGGTGTTGTCTTCAGCAACATGGAGTTGCCAGGTTTGTAGAGAACAACCAACAGCCTTGGTTATTTGTGGGTTTCCAGAGAGCCCCTTTGGCCAACAATTCAATTAGATGTAACCCATTCCTAGCAGCGCCCGGCAGGGGGGTTTGCTTTCTTATCGCACCCAGGACCACCAGACTAGGGGCGACACCACACCTCAATCACTAATTAGGAAATGCCCTACAGGCTTGTCTACAGCCTGATCTTACACTTTCTCAGTTGAGATTTCTTCCTCTCAGATGACTCTAGTTTATACTAAATTGACATAAAAACTAGCCAGCACCTACTATGTGCTGGGATTTTGCTATGCAGAAGGAATGAACATAGGAAATCTGTCTCATCCTTAATGGGGTCAAAAGGACAAAATATTTGGCAATCTCTCTAAACAAATGCAAGCTAATATCAAGATGGCATAGATAATAGCCCTTAATGCTTTATGTAGCATATAAAACTGCTCTTCACAAATATGGCCTAGGTTTTGTGAACTTAACCCTTGGATTAGATGCTCTCTGGTCTCGGGTCAGTAAACTGAGGCTGAGACATGGAATGCAACTTGCTCAGAAATGGAATATTGGTTCCTACTGTGCTTACATGGTGTTATATTGTTTCTAAATATAAAGAATTACATTAAGTGACAACCCTAAACACTATATAAGTTCAGAGAAAGGTAAAATTTACTCTCGTGTTAGTGGGGATAAGTTATTTTTTTCCCCAACTATATAGATAGTAGATTACACTGTAGATCCTAATTTTTTACTCTATCCTATCTCTTTGGACCCATCCCTTCTCTCCTTCAAGTTTAAGAGAATCTCGAATTTCCCTTCGGCTTTTATTCTTTTGGTGATAAGAGTATTTGGGAAAAGCCTCTTTCTATGTTTAAGACACCTTTCTCTAGGAAGGACATGCCATCAACATTAGACGTGTGGCCCTGAAGAAGGGGGTCTGAGGCGGGAGCATATTTGATGAGTTTGGCCAGAGCCCAGAAAGCTGTCGTGAAAAGCTCTCTGTCACCACTTAGGAGCTAGCAAGGCAGAATTCCTCTCCTGCAGCTTCCTGTCACTCCAAAGGATCCGCTTAAAACCAGGAAAAATATTTGGAGCCAGTAAGAGAAGAAAGATGGTTCGCTCCTAAAAGGAATTACTCACATGGCTTAAAAGGCAGGACATCAGATCTGTCATCTGGCTCACCCCCGTGGCCTCTACATGGTCTGGATACTAATCCATGTGGATTGCTGCTAGCAGCGTGGGTACAGCCATAGCAGCATTATCAAGTTTCCAGCTCAAGTTTACGCCCAGCTCTGAAAATAGAAACACTAGTTAGACTGTCTGCCCATTAACACCACCTACTGGGCCCTTCTTGAGGGCAGAATTGGAAGGAACATAGTGGGAAATGACCTATGGTCTTATGGGAAACAGCACGCACACAAAAAAAACCCAAACCAGAAACCCATGAATCACTTCTAGTCAAGCTACAAAGGACAGAAATAGCTATGTACATAGTAAGAACCTATGGATGAAATTCAGATGCGGAATGCACAAGTCATGGGTGTGATCAAATCACATCTTTGTTCTTTAGGCTCTTACCATTTTTTTCAAATATTTTACCAAGGGGTGGGGGTTAGGCTGTTATCTTCCTTGGTTCCTGAATGGAAACTTTACTTTTTGGTTCATTCTTTGCTAATTGATAGTCTTTTACAGAACAGTCCCTTGAAATTAAAAAAAAAGATGGTGGTCTAGATGAATTTACTTAGTAATTAGAAGGTTTCCCGTCCAAAATGTTAATCAGATTCTCATATTCATTCTAAGGTATTGCCAGTCCAAGACTGCCCTCTCCATTCCCCCAGGTAGGGCCCATGGCTGGTGGCTGCCAGCCTTCAGCTTTCTCCTTGACCTTCTACCTCTTGCTCCTCACACACCACCAAAGCTCCCCTCCCCATTGGCCAGTGCTATTCTATCTGCTTATGTAAAAGTGGGAGGAGGCAGGACACCGGAGTCCAGGAGCTGCTCTTTAAAAGGTCAGCAGCACTGTATCTAATAGATGGCAGAAGCTGATTTTTTTTCCTAAAGGAAGCCTTTGACAGTTCTTTGGAGATTCCTATCATCAGAGCCCTCTTAAGTAAATGCATTTGACCTAGAAAGACAAGGAAGTGGTGGCCTACAACCAACTATGCATTTTAGGATTCCTTTATCTGTTTCTAACTTCAGGCCATCTGGTTCCTCCATGCCTCTAGACCACCCTTTAGACAGTAGGCAACTCCATATTGTCTGTCTTCTTTGTGGCCCACATTTGGTGCAGGACATATTGATAAATCCATTCTCTGCAGTTGCAGTCTTCTTTTACTTACAGGCAAGAATGCTGATGTAGTTCTTGACTTTCCAGCAACAGGAAACACTTTTTGAACTCTCCGGTGCCAAAGAAGTTCATTTTTATGCTTGAGGAGAAAGAAGTATTTGGGTGGGCAGACAGAGGGAACTCAACAGCACAAATTTTTCCCTATAAAACTCGTCACAGGTCTCTCTCCTTCCTATACTCCCTTGGTTTCCTTTTGGAGTAGAATGATTCTTCAACATTGACTTTGTCGATGTGATGGTCCTTAACTGCAATCACAATGATCAAGTTTGCCTTCCAATCCTTAATCAAAAGGAGCCACACTTCAACTCTGCTCCCTGAAAAACTGAGCCTATAAGAAGAGGTCAGTAAATGTTCTGTAATGGGCAAATCTAAAACTTACTTTTGTTGTGATGCAGGTCTCCAAGACACTTCAAAACAACCTGTATGGGTAGTTTATTTCATCACCTACTGGCAAAATGCAATCATTCATACATTTATAAAATACCAATTTTTCCTCATAACTTATAGTCTTTAGTATTTATTAGTCAATAGATTTGGGAAATGAATTGGGTAGGGAGATACCATCAAGACAAATAATTGAGAAATTCAGAAAAAAAAATCCCCCAAAGCAGCAGGAATTACACACATTTTTGAGTAGTTTGTAAAAACTAGCTAAATCTTGAAAAAAGAACAAGAGAAAAACAAAATTAGATTTTAAATGTGACAGACAGACGTTTTACAAATGGGTGATGGTTATAAAGATTCGTTTTACTATTCTTTCTAGTTTTTTCTGTATGTTTGAATTTTTTTTTTTTTTTTTCGAAACAAGGTTTCTCTGTGTAGCTTTGTGCCTTTCCTGGAACTCGCTTTGGAGACCAGGCTGGCCTGGAACTCACAGAGATCCGCCTGCCTCTGCCTCCCGAGTGCTGGGATTAAAGGCGTGCGCCACCACCGCCCGGCGAGTTTGAATATTTTTATAACAAAAGTAATATGTGTAGGCAAGTGTTGCAACTCTGGGGAAAAGATATTCTGACTGTTCAGGGAGTCAGGCGACACCGTGAGCTTCTAGGACAGCTCTGGCAGCTGGAGCTGCAATGGACAGCTCAGCTCTGGAGGGGAAGATATCCCAGACACCTTGAGCTGCTAGGACAGCTCAGCTCTGGAGGAAAAGGTATCCTGACTGTTCGGTAGTCAGGCTATACCTGGACTTGGGGTGCAGTGGGGGATGGTCTCACCACAGGATACAGCAATCCTGCTCCTCTCCTAGAGAGTTGCTACACCTGAGCTTTGCTCAGCCTCCATTTAAGGGGGCTTCCCAACAGAGCTTCTTTTGCTTCACTCTGCTAAATGCAGATCCCCTGCAGAAATGCAGCAATCTCCTCCAGCTCCAGCAAAAAGTTGATACTTTTCTGTTCCATCTTGCTCAGTCCCCTAAGGGATGTCTTAGCAAGGTTCTTCCTCTCTGCGCAGGGGAATGAAGATCTTCACACCCAGGACTCTTTTGAGAAAGAGATTTATTTGGGAAGGAGGAGTCCAGGAGAGTGGCTACCTCTACCAGGATGGGAAAGAACAGCTCACAACTGAACAGGCAGGGTGGTTTATATAGGATCTCTTGGGGGTGGAGTTTCTCCAGGGGGAAGATTTTTTGTCCAGGGTTTGGTTAGTTTTTTTCTGCTCAGGGATTGGTTAGTTTTGTGGGTTGGGGCAGAGATGGCCCTGATTTCAGAGCCAAACTGTGTTTCTTTCACTGGCCTTTCTTAGCTTTTTGGTTCTAATTCTAAGGCCAGGACATATTTCTTTCACTGGCTCTGATTCTAGGGACAAAGTGTGTTTCTTTGACACTGGTTTCAGAGTCAGGGCATGTTTCTTTGTTTCTGGGTTTGGGGATATAGTGTTTCTTTCTCTGGCTTAGATCCCAGATCTTGGATGTTTCTTTCACTGGTTCTTGGATGTTTCTTTAGCCAGCCCCTTTTCACTATAATATGTTGTAGAATATTATTTTAAGATGTGTCACGTTTGTTTATGCTGTGGAACATTTAATAATGCAAAGATGTGTTGCATTCTTTTATGCTGCATTGTTTGTTTAATTCTATGAAGCTGTGTTACTGTGCCTGTCTAAAACATCTGATGGTCTAATTAAGAGCTGAATGGCCAATAGCAAGAAAGGGTAGGTGGGGCTGGCAGGCATAGAGAATAAATAGAAGGAGAAATCTGGGAGGAAAAGGAGAGGGAGCGAGAGAAAAAGGACACAAGGGGTTAGCCACCCAGCTACACAACCAGCAATGGAGTAAGAAAAAGATATGTGGGGATGGAAAGATGGTTCAGAGGTTAAGAGCACAGGCTGCTCTTCCAGAGGTCCTGAGTTCAATTCCCAGCAACCACAAGGTGGTTCACAACCACCTGTAATGAGATCTGGTGCCCTCTTCTGTCGTACAGGCATGCACGTAGGCAGAACACTGTATAATAAATAAATTAATAAATAAATCATTTTTTTTTAAAAAAAAAAAAAAGAGGAGGAGAAGAAAAGAAAATGTAGGCTTGCCTACAGTCCAATCTTAAAGAAAGAAAGATATACAGAAATAGAAAAAGGTAAAAGCCCAGAGGCAAAAGGTTGACAGGATAGTTTAAGAAAAGCTGACTAGCAACAAGCCAAGCTAAGGACGGGCATTTAAAATTTAAATAAGTCTCCATGTGTGATTTATCGGGAGCTGGGTGGCAGGCCCCCCAAAAGAGCAAAACAACCAACTACAATGATATTAAAATTTAAAATCGAGAATCATCGTTGTCTTTATCTTCCTTTAGAAAGGAGGCACCAGCAGAAGCAAAAGTGGAACAGACGCTATAGACTTTGCAATTTTGTAATGAAATGCTCTCGGACTCCATTTTGTAGAACGGTAGCGTCACGATAGCCATATACTTACTCTAATTTGGGCGGTGGGGTAAGCATTGTGGGAGCAAGTCCTTTTGCTTTGGAATTACATAAAAAAAGAAATTTCTAAAAATAGAAGGATTTTTAAGTATCATTACAGCCAACACCGAGGAAGTCAATACTCAGAGAAACTGAGGGAAATAATAAATCACTCTCAGAACCAAAACCCTAGCCTTGTTCTCCTATGGTGTTGCTTGGTGCATGGCATTGAACCAGAGCTGCCAGGGCCCACAACCTCCGAAGAGAGGTGGACGCCACCCTCCAGGTTATCGTACTTTGTCTTGCTGGATCCTTTGACCCCGTCCTCTCTGCCGGGCACAGGTGGAAACCTGCTTTTGCTGTGTGCGAATTAAGAGGGAGAGCCGTGGTTCAAATACCCTGGGTTAATCAGATCAAGAGTAGAGAGGCAGTCACCAGCCCCTCACTAGGTCAGGTATGTGAAGCTCGTACTCTACTTTGAAATGGATGGTGCTAAGCAGAAGAGAGGTGTGAGGATGAGGTGTCCAGGACCGTGTTTTGGATGTAGACACAGGGAGGCCGACGGGTGGGATGGTCCTACATTGGCC
>CABHPH010131139.1:5594-19964 GCA_902168325.1 Peromyscus nudipes | reverse complement strand
GGTGGTGGTGGTGGTGGTGGTGGTGGTGGTGGTGGTGGTGGTGGTGGCACATGCCTTTAATCCCAGCACTTGGGAGGCAGAGGCAGGCAGGTCTCTCCACAGCAAGCCTGGTCTCCAACAGTGAGCTTCAGGCCAGCTAGAGCTACATAGTGAGACAATTTCTCTAAAAGCAAAACAAAATGAAACAACAACAACAACACAAGACAGACAAACAAACAAAGACTCTCAAAACATAAAACTAAACAACGAAAACAAGCCTGAAAAACTAACCCTCAAATGTAGGAGTAGGGGTAAGTATTCATTCTTTGACTAAGGGTTCCTGTGGCAATCATCTTCTGAAACTGGACTCTAAGAATGTGTCACTCGGTGCTGCCTACTGCTAGTCACAGAACTCTCCAGCCTCCACCTGCACTGTCATGACAAAAAGATCAAGTGCTTTTCAGTTATTTTAAGCAAGAATTAGAATATATCAAGTCATCTTATACAAATGGATCTGAAGTGTGGTATAAGCAGGGCTAAAAAGAGTCATGGAACTCAACCACGCAACCAGGCCTGGGCCATGGATAAAGAATGCCAAACTTGTGACTGGAAGTCTCCTGAGCACCTTGTGACCTTACACAGGGGCAGAAAACCTCATTCATGCAGAAACTGTGAGTGGATTTAGCCAAGGCCTTGTCGGACCTTTCCCCTGTCCAATCTGTGAGGAACAGCCTAGCTTACGGCCAGGGCTGCATACATAAGTGGGGACAGGAAATTTGCTTCACTCCTGACTCCATCACTTTATAACCTTGGACAAGGCTCCTTGCTTCTCCAGACATCTTCATAAAATTATGATGTTTCTGGGTGTGATGGCATTTACCTGTCATCCTATCAATAGGGGGAATGAGGCAGGAAGATGAGGAGTTCAAGGCCAGCCTGGGCTACATAGAAAGACTCTCCTAAAAAAAAATAATAATAACAATGAAAGAAGATAGGTTAGATTAAGGCTGTTCCAGTCCTGACCAGTTCTAAGATTCTATGATTAGTCTCCTCCTGGGGGAAGCCCTCTTAATCTGAAAAACAATATTTGCTGACTAGAACTGGTATCTGAAAATCAAGCACACTTAACCAAACAAAGAGAGCAAATAGCTTCAGAGTACTTTACATGTTCTCATGACTATGCATGGAAGAACATACATTGCAGTTTCCAATCTAGATGATTCACAGGAAGTTAACTATTGGTAATTACGGATAAACAAGTCATCTACAAACCTTATTTAAAACCAATAAACAGCCGGGCGTTGGTGGCGCACGCCTTTAATCCCAGCACTCGGGAGGCAGAGCCAGGTGGATCTCTGTGAGTTCGAGGCCAGCCTGGGCTACCAAGTGAGCTCCAGGAATGGCGCAAAGCTACACAGAGAAACCCTGTCTCGAAAAACAAAAACAAAACATAAAACCAATAAACAATACTAGCATTATAGACAGCCATTGGTGGGGGCATCCACTACAGGCTGAATTCCACACTAAGAGATTTGTGTGTGAGTCAAAGACCACAGCAATGGCGTGGTGTGGACTTGTCATCCCTGTTTTATAGAGAAAGACTGCAGCTCAGAGAGCTTAAAAACCATGTCCACGGTGCCAGTGAGCAGTCAATCATTGCAGTAGGATCTGTGCTGCTCTGTCATCTTGTAAACAAACTTCAATTTGAGTACATTATTTGTCCTTCATCTTTAACATCAGATTTTGAAAAACGTTGTGAAGCTGTATTTGAAAGACAACAAACCATTCTACATCTAAGTTGCATAGCTTGAGTTTGGATACAGATGCATCACTGTGAAACGTCACAACATCAGGGGAGGAGACATGCATCATTCTCTGTTTCCCTGCCCCACTTCAGAATCCCTCCTTGCTCTCCCCAACCACTGATCTACTCTATTGGGATTGGATTATTCTGCGCATGCAGGGCTCTGGACAAGTGGAACTGTGTGGTATATAGTCTTTTTATCCGGCTTTTTGACTCATTGTAATTATTCTGACTCATTGTAATTCATTCTATTGGGATTATTAAGAACACATTCCCTATTGATTACTAATACACTCCACTCTCTGGATACGCTATGATTTGTTTATCTGCTCACCTGTTGATAGCCATTTCTGGTGCTTATCATTCTCACCTGGTACAAGTAAAGCCACTCTAAACATCCTTGTGGGGATCTTGGTGTCAAGATATTTTCATTGCTTAGCTGAGCATTTAAGAGCGAAGAAGCTTGGCATAAAGTAGGTATCACTTCATTTTGCTTTGAGACAGGCTTTCATTTTGTAGCCCAAGTATACCAAGAACTGACTAGGCAGCTCAGGCTGGCCTTGAACTCATGGTGATCCTCCTGTCTCAGCCTTCCAACTCCTGGGATTACAGGCATGCACCCTAAGCTTGGCTTATGTTTCTAAGAGGCTGCCCAACTGTTTTCAAAAGGAGATGCCCTCTTCCTCTGACATTTAGGATGTCCCACAGCCTCATCAATACTTGGTATAATAAGCCTTTTCAATTTCAGACATTCAAGTGAGTTTGGAGTGGCATCTCATTGTGTCTTTAAGTTTCATTTCCCTAATGATTATTGACGAGTAGCTTTTTGATTGCTTATTTAAAACATTAAAAAAAAAACCCTGCAGACTCCGCCAATAAAGTGTTTGCCATACAAACACAAGGACTCAAGTTCAAATCCCCAGCACCCATGTAAAAAGTTAGATGTGGAGGCTCCCATCTAATCTCAGTACTGAGGGGTACAAGCAAGAAGATTTTTGAAGCTCATTGGCCAGGCAGTTAACCCAACCAGTGGGCCCCAAGTTGAGTGAGAAATTCTATCTCAAAAGAACGAAGTGGAGAGAGCAGTTTAAGAAGACACCAACATCAACCTTTGGCCTTTTCACATACACATGAACAGGTATATACAATTGTGCCATGCACACTCACACAAATTGTTTAGGTATGGCATCACACTCTAATCAAAATAACATTATTATCATTATCATTTATCAAACTCTTGCCCAACTTTGGAATGCACACAACGCCAAGAATTTTACGTCCATCATGTCACCTGACCCTCACAACATCCTAAGCAGATGGTATGAAGACCCAGGTTTACAGAGTGAGAAGACACTCAATGAGACCAGAAGCCCCTTGGGCTCCTTTCAAGTCCTGCTCCAGCCATCCAGCCTGAGCGGACCTCTACTATTGCTCTTGTGCAGAGCTTGCATCTTCCATCTCAGTGAAGCCAGAGCACCGCTTTCCAACCAGACAATGCAGATGGACACTGCAGATAAATGGGACATCGACCCTTTCTTGCCACTCACCCAGTCATTCCCTGTTTGCTAGGAACACGGGACAGGTTAGCCAAGATACACTGTGGCTGAGGTCTTGATCAATACATCAATACTGGATAACATTAGAGGGAGAGTAGATATCTGGAAAGCAGTTAACTAAGAGCCTCCAATCTAAGGACTGGCGTAAGACATCAATATTTAGCACATTTGTGCAATGCTGAAGAAATCACTCCAAAAACCTCTGTTTTTTGTTGTTGTTTTTTTTTTTTTTTTTTTTTTCTCTTTGAAGGCAGGTACCTCAGCTTTTGATTCTTGGATAAGCACTGGAAACACATCTAGAGTTGTCTTAGCCCAAAGACTGAGGCCTAGCCTCTAGTGCAAGGTTGTATATTCAGTGGGAAACCTGAGTAGCTTTGAGTCTGCCCATTACCCTCTCTGAGGTTAGTTTCTTCTCTGGGCTGTAGGTGGCTCCCTCTTCTCCCTCTTCTAGGCAAGATAGGTTATTTGAACTTAAAGGTTTGCAGGAAACTGCAATCACGTGTGAGAGAGAGAGAGAGAGAGAGAGGGAGGGAGGGAGGGAGGGAGGGAGGGAGGGAGGGAGGGAGGGAGGGAGGGAGGGAGGGAGGACGAGTGCAAACAGGACATATAACATGGAGGCTATACCCAATAAAAGAGCTGCACCCAAGTTTCAACTTTGCATTTTGACTCTGTGATCCTGGCTTTGAACTGTGGGGCTGATGCTCCATGTCTATAGGTTATATCCTTTGAAGAAGATGCATGTCTCCTGTGATTTTAGGTGAGGCTCTTGGCATTATTTCTATTTAGATTGTGACATCATCTAGACATAGTTCCTTTGCTCCATCAGAATAGAGTTCAAATTCCTTAATGGTCTTCCTCTGTCCCACGGTCACCTCATCCTCCCTCATTTCCCCAGCCCCACAAGCCTCCTCAGAGCTTCTACATGGTTTGCCTTCTGTCTTGGGAATCCTCCCACATACCCTTACTTGAGGATCTCTTCAACTGTCAGGGCTTTTTAGAGGCATCTCTATTCTCTGAAGTCTTCCCTGGTAACCTCCAGGCAGATCGAGTCACCCCCCTTAATTCCTGGATGCTCACTTCCAGGTAGCTCTTTTCCCACCATCTACCTCAAATGGTGTGTGAATGAGCAATGGGCTTGTGTGTTAGCCTCTACTAGACCAGGGTCACCCAACAAAATGAAAATTTAAATACAATAAGTAAGCGCACATAATGAATAACATTAAAATAATTAAAATTTAGCTGGGTGGTGGCACATGCCTTTAATCCCAACACTTGGGAGGCAGAGGCAGGTGGATCTCTTGAGTTTGAGACCAGCCTGGTCTACGGAGTGTGTTCCAGCACAGCCAGGGCTACACAGAGAAACCCTGTCTCAAAAAACAATAATAATAATATAAAATAATAATAATTTAAATGTTATATAGTACACTAAATAAAATGCAGAATTCTACTGTATCCACATTTCAAGAGCCCAGTAGCAGACAGATATGGTAGCACACACCCATAACCCCAGCTACTGGGGAGGCAGAAGCAATCACAGGCTGAAGACCAACTCAACTACCTAGCAAGATCTTGTCCCAAACAAGACAAAGCAAAACAAAGCAGAATGAAGCAGAAAGGCCAAATAGCCTAATCGCTGCTTATGACTTACAGCGAAAGCACAGGTACAGCACATGACCGTCTAGAATCCTCCCGTGCAAAAGTCATCTCAGTGGTGCTAAATTTGCGTTAGAGTATAACTAGTTTCCTAAATAGGCAAATGTACTGGGATTGCAGTAAGAGAAACATAAACACCGACATACTGACATTCCCGGCAGCACGGTGGCATAGCTGTAGAGTCGCAGTCCACACAGTGACTTTTAATCAGACTCTGGGGGCTAATTCCGTGTTTTAGGAACTTTAACCCATTCTCCCCTGTGCAGCGCCATCCCTGATGTACCACCCTCAGCTTGAGTCCTACTGAAATAATTTGACTTTCCATTTTTCCACTTTTTTTTTTTTTTTTTGTTTTTCGAGACAGGGTTTCTCTGTGTAGTTTTTGGTGCCTGTCCTGGATCTCGCTCTGTAGACCAGGCTGGCCTGGAACTCACAGAGATCCACCTGCCTCTGCCTCCTGAGTGCTGGGATTAAAGGCGTGCGCCACTGCTGCCCAGTTTTTCCACTTTTTAAGACATACAGCTCCCTGCACCTAGAATGTCCTCCTTTGTCAGCATGACTGGCACCAATCACCCTTCTGTACAGTTCAGGCTTTATCTTTTTTTATGTCTATGTGTGTGCTATGTGTGTATGTTTGCATATGTATGTGTGTACATGCACATAGAGGCCCAAGGTTGACTATGGATGTCTTCTTTCATTTCTCTCTGCTTTATTTATTAAGGGAGTATCTCTGAACTGAACCCAGCACTCACCAGTTTGGCTAGTCTATCTATCCAGCTTGCTCTGGGGGACCCCTTGTCTCCACTTGGGGATCCCCCGTCTCTGCCTGCTGCATGCTACAGGTGAGCTGCTGCACCTATCCAGAATTTATGCGAGTGCTAGGGATCCAAATTCCAGTCCTCATGCTTACAGAGCAAGAACTTAGCACACTGAACCATACCCGCACCAAGCTTCTTCTTTCCCGTGAGACCATCCCAACTGCCTCTAGGCAGAGGTAGCTCATATGTGTGTGTAGGGACACTTACACCCTTTGTAGCCACTCCTTCATGTGGCTCTGTTCCAGCAAGTTACACTCTCTTTGGAGTCAGGTGTTGTCTCTTCCCCTGACTCTGTCTACCACTATGCCAGGAAAATCAGACGTCCTCCACAAATATTACTTGAAAGGCTGAGTAAAGGGATGATTGAACTACCACATTCCCAAAGAGGAATTCTACCTTGTGTTGAGCCACAGCCCTACTGCCTGAATAAATAAATGGTCTCCCTCGGTACCCCACGCAGGAAGTAACTTCACTGGATTGTTTATGCCCTGGGTCAGATCTATCATAGGCTGAACCCAGAAATGTTTGAAGCATAGGATGGAATGAAGCCCATCAGGACAGCAGCTGAGCCATATCCCTGCCTCCAGTACACACTCACAACTAAAGTAGTCAAAGAGATTTAAACACACACACACACACACACACACACACACACCTGGCTTTTTAAAAATACATAGGGAAGAATTCAAAACAACTCCTGCAAGCCATGGTAATATGGAATTAAAAACTGAGGTGCCTCCCTCTGCGCTGAGTCAGTGGCCTTTGTCTGCTCTATGACTCACTCCAAGGCTTACCAGCTACCTGAGCAGCCCAGAAGAGGAAGCCAAGGCTCACGCCCACAGGTAGGAGTTCTGCCCCTCCTCTTGTTCACATGGGCACCCACAGCAACCACTCCCCCGGGATGGGGTGCTCTCTCCTGGCTCTCCAGGAGACAGTTGGGACAGCCCATTGCTCTTTCCTTGGAGTCAGGCACAGGTAGGGAACACTGGAAGAAAATGAGCTCTGCAATCAAAAAAACTTGTGTTCCAGACCTGACTCTGTGACATTGCCTTTGTAATGAGCTAAAGAGCCGCCACATGTCACTAGCCATGGGTCATGCTGCTTAAAATTTCCCAGCCTCTTTTCCTTAGTGAAAAAGAACTCATCTCCTAGGTTGGTTGTAAGGAAGTAAAAAGGTTAGGGTTGGCCATGTGGTCATGGTTTAGACATGTTAGACATCAATGTTCTATCCAAGTCTTGATCTTGTGTCCCCTGAAGAGGCTTGATGGTTGATGACACTGCCTTTCTGCCCCCAGTAATATGGATGCAACAAATCATCCCTCAGTTCCCTCTAGAGTCAAGGTAGGGTTTGAGATTGAGACTTTCCATGTGTGTTGTACATGTGCATGTACACATGTGTACTTATGAGAAGGAGGGAGGAGGGAGGGAGGGAGAGAGGGATAGAGAGAGGAAGGGAGGAAAGGAGAGAGAGTGGGAGATTTTAAAGTTCCCTTAATAGAATACAATTTCAATATTTTTATTCGAATCCACTGTGTTCTCTTCGCTTCATATGTATTTTAAAAGTTATCTTTGCCTTTTAGCTCTTTCACCAGCATAAATCCTCCCCAAAACATAGTAAAGGTTTTCTCCCTCCTGATAACATACAAAAAAAATAGTTAAGTGCTTATTCCTTAGACTTAAATTTTTTGACGTTTCCTATAAGATAAGTTGGAAAGGTGCAGAAAAAAACCTGACACCATTTATCTAAGAAGCTAAGACGTCAGGAAGGGAGGCAGGCTTGTGGCCTTCCAAGGCAGGCAATCAGAGGAACTCTGCAGGCTATCCAAATGTCTTGGTCCCAGCACATTACTAACCAAGAAACCACTGCTCTAACCCTGTGCATTCAAGAATCCATGGGCTTCGTTGTGAAACAGTTCTTGGAGGCGCCCTACTCCTTTCTTGGAGACATTCTGCAGTTCTTAATTTGAGAATACTTTCCTCCCTTCACACTAGGAACTGAACCCAGGCCATTAAGCATGCAAGACAAGCACTCTACCACTGAGATACAGTCCCATTCAGTTGGGGAATTCCTACATGCTCTTTACCCCACTGCAGATGCACCCATAGGAAAGGCTCCATGGCTTGGGGCAATGCAGATACATGTCTAGCCAGCCTTACTTGGCATTTCCCAAACTTATTTGGAAACAAACAGTTTGCCAAAGGTTCTTCTCCCCCAAGAAGAGAGAGAACTGTTACTCCCTTCCATACACCACACATTCATGCACAACACAGAAAAACATGCTTTGAGGCAAGTCCAGGGAGCCAAGATGGGGTTGGGGGACTGGGGGGCAGGGTGCAAGGCAATGCATGTGTTCCAGTTGGATAAACCCAGGCTCAATGATAATTCCACCAGCAGTGTATCCTTAGAGACTCCACTTAACCTGTAAGAGAAGATCCAGTGGGCTCCTGCAGTATTGTGTGTCCCATGAGATGATGAGCTATGACACACACACACACACACACACACACACACACACACACACACACACACACACCGAGGCATCTGTCACACAGGATTGACTCTGAAAATGTGACTCTCCCTCTTCCTTCCTCTTTGCAGAATCATAAGCGGAGATGTTGGAAAACATACCAGTCATTTTCTTTTTTTCTTGTAAAACTTAAAACTGAAAACATTTCATATAAGAAGCCGTCTTTGAAGGAAAGGATTCATTCCATGAGTCTGCACGTTTTCATAAATAAAGTCATGGGCAGGGCACTGCTGTCTTAATATGCATGTGTGTGTGTGTGTGTGTGTGTGTGTGTGTGCATGTGCGTGTGCGTGTGTGTGTGTGTGTGTGTGTGTGTGTGTGTGAAGGAGAACTGAGTATTTTATATAGCTATCTAAAATTTAATAACATGGAATCTGCCTGTGTCAAATATTACTTTATTTAACAGAATGTGATATCACTTGATAGAGTCATAAAGTGCAGTCCTATCAAAATACAGCTGTTATTAACATTAGGAACAGCTATTTTATCATGGAGAATGTTATTGAAACCATAATGATGGACACTTTTCAAGTAAGTTGTCCCTAACTAATTTCCAGAGGCCCCTCCTCCCCCCCCCCAGACTTCATATCACAATTCTAAGCGAGGTTTCACCCACGGTAGAATGAGGACTTTAAAATGCTTAAAGGAGAGTCATCTTGGGGTCACTGATAATTAAATAGGAGCTGGAGGAAGAGAATAAGGGGAATGTCTAATCTCTGACTCTGAAATGAAGACACAGATAACATTGGGGCAGCAGCAGCGAGGCCATCCCAACCTGCAGCACGATTCTTTTCAGCCCGGATGTCTATTTCAAATGCCCACTAAAAGTCTATGATGAACTTTAATTATGAGACACAGCAGATAAGAGTCCATCTCCTTGCTTCCCATTGTTAGGGGTGGTTTGAAGCTGCCAATCATTGCCCCCTCAAAGAGGCCCAAGATACAGAGGCTGGACGGTGAGGGAGGGGCTCTATCTGTTCTGCCCACGCCCACAGAGCTGACAGACTCAAGTTAAAATGCCCTAGGGAACTGCAAAGTGCTCTGAACCAGCTTCCCACCACAGCTAGCAGCAATCTCCCTGTGATGCAATACACAGGAACCACGAGGCCCCTCCTCTTCCCATTCTTCAGCCTTCTGAGGCTCATCTTCTCACCTCTGTTCACCTTCGTACTCTCAGGGGGTGATATGAGCTGGCACCCTGTAAGCCAACAGGTGATGCGAGCCTATATGTACATATGATAGAGTGCAGCCGGGTGTACGGAGCCTTGCAATAGAAACAGCACCAGCTCTGGAGTCAGAAAGACCCAGGCACCTGAAGATCTCAACCCCCACCCTTCCTGTTGGCTCTACCATACTAGCTACACAACCTCTCTGTCTGGAAAATGGAGACAAGTTACCTGCCACCTCCCTTTAATAGGAGGCCACTGGTCCATAACAGGACACCCGATACTGTCATTCTCCTGATAGAAAGGCAGAGGGCCTACAGTCAATGTTTGTCTGCCTCCTTGGTTTCCTATAAAACAACTCCCTCCACCCTGGAAGAGAAACGCGCTGCAGAGGCCAGCTGAGAAAGAAAAATGTTAAATAATTCAGAAGCACTAACATCAAGTCTGATGTCGGTATAAAAATAGTTACAAAACACCATACTCTTCGTGTTTTTATTACAACAACCTCAGCTCCCTGGTAGAAACAGGAGGAATGAGGGTCTGGTCTGGCTGGAGCTGGGCCTGGGGTGGGGGCTGGGGCTTGTGAGCTTCCTAGGCTTCATCTGACCTTTCTAATGACTAATTTTTGTGCCGTAGCAGGGCAGGCATTTGCTTGTCACAGCTATATTTTAAAACTGCCTTCTGATAGGCTGGCTTATTTTTAAATCCCAAGTATGCTCAGCTGGGCTGCTGGAAGCACGGGAAAAGCTTTCTCTGCATCTGGTCTTCTGGTACACCCTCCAAAGACTCCAGGCTCGATCCCAAAGTGCAAATTCAAAAGAGAAGACTAGGAAGGCTACTCTAAACCCAGTCCCTCAAGGAATCTAATGCCATGGGTCTATGTCATTCAGAAGGATAGTGCTGTCCCTCAAACCACAAATTCTAGGAAGAGCAAAGAACAGTTCCAACAGATAGACACTAAGACTGTAGGACCCTGCCGGGTCCATATGATCCATATGACCCCCTAGAACCCCCCTAACAACCTTCACAGCAGATGCAAGCCTCCACATTTCTATAGGTGAGGAAATGGAGGTTTGAGAAAGTGAAGAGACTTCCCCACAAAAGTTCCACCTAGTAGGCGGGGCTTGCTGAGGCAACCTGACTCCCAGCTTGTGGCCTCTCCCCCACACTTTCCAGGAGAACTGAGTGTATGGTTTGAAAGGGTCTCCATGAAATATTCAACCACATTCTTAGCTTCTGGCTGCCTCATCCAGACCTGATCTGAAAGCTTACTCAGGGCATTTTCTCTTGCAGAGGAGCTGCGCAGAAAGAAATTTCCAATCTATACTTAACAAGATGGGGGAAACAGCAACTATTCTTGGCCTGCTGCGGGACACAGGGCAAGTCCATGCACACCAGAAGCCCTGGGAGAATTAAATGGAGGCCAGAATCAAACCTACCTCTTCGGGAAGCTAAGAGGCCATTGGTTCTATTTCACAGGAAAGAAGAAAGGGTGACGAGCAAGTGAGAGTTGGCCTGTGGGGGTAGACGGAGGAGGGAGAGTAACCCTGACCGCAGCGGTTCACGTCCTTACGGAAAACATGCTCTCATCTTTCCAGTCTGACCACAAGCTCCTCTTTCTTTTGGAAGCTTCTCCTGCCTCTGCCAGGCACCGTGGGAATGAGAGCTCTTTCCCAAATGCATCTGCCCTGAGCCAGGCTCTATGCTAGTTTGCTCATTTAGTCCTTAAGTTGGTCTGGTTACCACATAGTGAAGAGGAAAACCCGAAATCCAAGAGTTTAGGTAACTGGCCAAAGGTCACACACATCAGCACAGTGCTTCTCAATCCAAGACAATCTTGTATTGCCCCCCCCCCCCCGACCCCCGACCCCCAGGTGACATTTAACGATGTCTCAGAAAATGTTGCCCGTCACAAGTGGTGAAGAAGGCACCAGAATCTAGTGATCCGGAGGCAACAATGACTATCCCACAATGTATAAGACAGTGTAACCGAGAATCACCCAGCCAATGGTGCCAAGTTTAAGGCAGAGATGGCTGAGCCAGAACTTAAGCAGAACTCCTCCTGACTCCAAGTAGGTGTTTTAAAATACTCCCTTGGATCCCAAGAGCCCCGAATTCTGAGCAGACTCGCCTACTCCTTTCTTCTCACACTGTATGTAGTCTGAGTTGGAGCTCACTCAGCAACCTCGTGTTGCTTCACCAGTCTTATGCTATGATGGTGCCCAGGATCCTGCTGGGGATCCCCACTGCTGTGTGGTGTTTTGTTTGTGTTCTGACAAATAAAGCTAACCTGAAAGATGAGAGAAGCAAAGGAGTAGCCACTAGTGACTTCTTACCTCTCCAGATCCTCTGACTGAATAGGGCCAAGAATTGTCTCCATCCTTCTTACATTCCTCTCTCCACCTCCTGAGTGCTGGGATCAAAGGCATGACCCTCCCAAGTGCTGGGATCAAAGGCCTGTAACACCACTGCCTGGCTTCTATGGTTATCTAGTGGATAGCTCCACCCTCTGATCTCTAGGCAAGCTTTATTTGTAAGAACACAAACAAAATATCATATATCTCCTAGACAAACAAAATATGATACAACACCCCACCAAAAGAAACCAGCCATTCTCACCCTGGATCTTGGAAGAGAACATTGAGTGCCATTTTCTAGCCCCTGCAAGAAGCCCCATTGGGAGTCTCAACCTCCTTGCTCTCCTCCAGAGATCGGAGGCTCACTGCCACCACAGTAGTCCAGTACTTAGCAAATAAGCTCCTAGCAGCAGAACTGAAGACAGCTTTTCATCCAGCTTAGCCTCCCTCAGCATCTAAAGCCCTGGGTGAGGGTAACTGCTGATGAGCCCATTGATGATCCTGTAAGAAACTGGCCCTAAAGTCCTGGCTACATACTGCTGAGATCTGGAGTACTGAAGTTAAAGTCAGGCAGGATTATATTCGAACTTGGCTCCATTGTTTACACAGAAGACAATGGAGCATAATAAGTACAGCTGGCAGAGTTGCTACGATGGGCACATGCAAAGCCTAGCTAACTTCACTGGCAGAGCTTGATGCAGAGGACCTGGCTGTCACTCCCTGCCTCTGGTATGAACTTTGTGACACCTGCTGACTTGCCTCTGGAGTCCATTTCTGAACAAGTGAACTTAATTTTGTGATGATTAGGGGGATGGAAAACTGAGATGGGCGACAACCGATCAAGAAATGACAACCATGAGAGTTACCATGGCGATGCTTTAAACATGAGAAGTTCTAAGAATGTTCTGGAAATTACAGGCAGGCCTGAATGTGTGTGTGTGTGTGTGTGTGTGTGTGTGTGTGTGTGTGTGTACGCCTATTTTGATGCTACGAGGCTGTCACCCAAGCTCAAGTCTGGAATGAATTTTTCCATACTACGTATATATTTGGAATCTTAAGAGAGAGCTTTAAAGGGTCCTTCCAAGAGCTCAAAATAAATTTCGAAAACAAGGTTTGATTTAGCAGTGATGGTAGGTGTCTGCTCAAAGGTTTGCCTGAAAATTCAGTGACCTCTGGAGATGGGACCAATCTCGTTTCTGGCACTTGGCGAGTTCCCCACCCGCCTCCATTCCCCACGGGCTAGGTAGAAACCTCTATAGGAGGAACACTTGCTTCAGGACCAGGTGGATTTGTTTATGGACCCAGTTCTCTGACTCACTGTGGCTCAGGACTTTGGGCAAGGTGTCTGACCTCTCTGAACCACCTTTGGAAAGAAGGACTAAGAAGACTTCCCTGTGGGAGGCGGGGTTGTTGTTATAGACATTTCACTGTCCCCACCGCCCCATAGGACCTATATTAAACTGATGACCGGTGAGGTGGTTCAGTAGGAAAAGGCACGGGCTGCTCAGGCTCATGACCTGAATTGGATTATTGGGATCCACATGGTATAAAGAGAGAACTGACTCACTGAGTGTCCACTGACGTCCATACGGAGGAGGAGCACGTGCACCTACCCACCCATATTCATGCACACAATAAATAAATTAAAATGTAATTCTTCTTTCTTTTTTTTTTTGGTTTTTTTTGTTTGTTTGTTTGTTTTTCGAGACAGGGTTTCTCTGTGGAGCTTTGCACCTTTCCTGGAACTCACCCTGTAGCCCAGGCTGGCCTCGAACTCACAGAGATCTGTCTGCCTCTGCCTCCCGAGTGCTGGGATTAAAGGTAGCAATGGGCCAAATTGATGAATGACCCTGACCCTCCAGCTTTCCCAGCTTTTACCTCCACTTGAAATCAGAGGAAGGCAACTCCACTTTATAAACCAGAATTGTAGGATGCTGGCTTCTAGTTAGCCCTCTTCCCTTGCCAACAACCTCCAACCAGAAAAGCCCGAAGCCTCCCCTGCTCTCACTGTGAAGCTAACTACTCTCCTGCCTGCCTCTGAGGCACTGACAAAGGCAAGTGATGGTGGCTGACTCCCTTGTTATAACAAGCTTTGAATAAACAGTCTCTGCCTGTGCCTGTTTGGGGAGTCTTTATTCATTTTCAGTCAATAAGTGTAATAAATAAGTAAATTACATAGCACGCTCTGCCCTTGACCCACCTCCTCTTTTTAGATTATTCTCAACATAGCAGCTAGGGTGATCTTGTTAAAAACACTAGAGCATAACATTTAACACGATGGAAAGAAGAAAATATATAGTAGGGTTAGGGACGCGTGGAGCAGCAGAGCAGGGGTGAGTGTAAGGTTCTGACTGCAAATAGATTGTCAATGGCAAGGCTTGATGAGAAGTGGCTATTGGAGCAGAGCAGGGGGTGGGCAATTACCCCTGGGAATATCAAGGGGAAAAGCATCCCAGGCAAGGTATAGTGGTATTCTATTTGTACTGAAATGTGATTTTGTTTGTATGTT